>JAXGGT010042086.1:0-11996 GCA_035583425.1 Marsdenia floribunda
TTTTTTTTTTTTTTTTGTTTTTTTTGAGAGTATCAATTGGTATTTTTTTAATTTTATTAAATGGTCGGCAATTAAAAGGTTTTGAATAATGTCCACGCGGACCAACGTGATTTTAAACGGTGATCCGATTGATGATAAGAAAACTTTTCTACTTACCAAAAAATATATATATATATATATATATAGTTAAATTTCTTAATTATTTACGTTTTTTAGATTAATTTTAAAATTTTAATTTTATATAAATTAATTTTTTTATTTAAAAGTACTGTCAATATTTATTATTTTTTAGTATATGATCCTACATCTATTAAATGTAAAAGGTGTTTTTATCACTTTAGATCATTTCCACTTTAAATTCTAATTAAAGAAAAATGACTAACATGAATCACAAAGAAGGAGAATATGTATTTAATATATTTTACTCTACATTCTTTTTTTTTTCTTTTTTTTTTCCCTTCTAACATTCAATGATGGTAAGGATAAAATTCGCAATTGTCGTTAAACCGACCAAGATTAATTAAAATTGGAAGTAGTACAGTGCTCACCAGGTCATCTTCCAAGGATGCCCTAATCTTTAAATCAAAATTAAAAAAACCATTGATCTTGATTAAAGTTAAAAAGGGGGGAGGGTTTTTATGTCTAACGAAAGTTCAAAAACAAACAAACTAAATTAAATTGAATGCAAACAATAATGAGAAACTGTAATCAGTCCAGGGTTGATGCTCTAATTTAATCCTTCTTTGTTCTTCTAAATATTTTCGAATTGCAAATCTGATCTATTGATTGAATACTAATTTAGAATCCCAAATTAGAATTCCGATAACCTACTAACAATCTATTGGAATTCGATTAAGCATAATAGATTTCCTAGACAATCATCTAATCCATCAACTCATGTTTAATCTAAGACATGTGAAAATTAAGGCAATCCATGAATCCATGAAACATCCAGATTTGAAAGCAATTAAATAGAGATAATCGCATAAGTTTAGTTAACAATAGTCAACAAAACTAAGTTCAATCTCAAAAATCCAGTCAAATGAATAAACATTCAATCTCATACGCAAGCAAATCTGAAAATCATAATACAACTCGAAATCAATGATATTTTGGAACTCTAAATTGCCCTGGAAGCATCTTCCCTTGGACTGATTACAAAGGATTTTATGCTTCCATTACAGAATCTTCTTCTCCACGATTTTTCTCCTTCATGATTTCCGAAAATTTTCTCTGTTTAGATCCGTCCCTTTCTTCCTCTTCGTCTTCTCTCCTCTTAGTCTTCTTAGGGTTTTCTCTTTTTTTTTTCCTTGGACTTCACGGGCCCCCTTCAATTCTAGCTTGAACCTCTTGCATATTGGGCATTCACAAAACCCCATTTTAGTTCTGCAAGGTCATTTGGACTTGGGCCTGAAATAAAATAAAAATATAATTAAAAACTCAGTAATTTAATATCAACACCATTAAAGCATAATAATCCAAATAACACATAAAAATCCTAAGAATAGTATAGAGATGTATTAAATACTAAGCATAGAGGGTCCAAAATATATAAATCCATATGTTATCAAATTCCCCACACTTAGATTTTTGCACTCCTGGGCGAAACAAAAAAACCAAAGTCTACTGAACTTTAACACTCAAAGATAATATCTCCTATTTCTATAAATCAATCATGGCAATTTACTTGGTAAAGATGGATCAAACAAACAACGCTAATATAATTTCCTCATAGATCATATCCAAACAAAATTCAAGAAGAATCTGATATTGCTTAATGGCAGGTCAACTTAAGCAAGTACTAGATCAACAAGAATCTTCTGAGTGTGTGTGTGATCTATTCTCAACTTATCATTTGGCTTTCTGGGACTAGTCCATGTAAATCAGTACAGAGATATTCAATCTACTTTGGAATCATAATTGCTCTCACAATTACTATTCATTGTCTTGATTCAGTATACCACTATTTATTCACATAAATATATAAAATCTTTTTCATGAGGAACTGTGCAATGCCTACTTAACCATAACATATTTTGTTACCCATGTAACGAGTTCCAATCCGGTGACTCCCAGACCTCAATGACCTTAGGGCACCAAGCTTTAACCCTTCATGACCAGTCCTCGAGTAACAAGGTTACGATGCAGACTAATTCCCTTTATATATATGTATATATTCTCGTGGCATACTAAACAAGGCTCATTTCAAGTAAATGAAATAAATTATGAAATTCCAAAGAGATTTAACAAAGATAACTTAATTCACACAGAAGTACGTAGTCCACTAAACCAAACAACTCATCAATCATGGTTGTGCTAAAAAATATTCAGAAAATTCCAACAATCTAGCTAGCACAAAGTTTCCAAAGATTAAGCAACTCAAACTTTTCAAGAGTTTGCATGCTATTGATCAATTTATATTAGAGGCATATAATCAAACAATGTTAATTCAATCCATCATTAAACCAATGACTTGCATTCCAAAAACAAGATCAATTATCCATCATGTTAAAAGATTCACAAACCTAGATTGCTTCCACTTCATACACAAATAAATAACCAAAAACAAAAACAACAATTAAGTAAAATAAAATAAAAAACAGGAACTAAAATAAAAACAAAAACAGTAATTAAAAAAAAATAAAATAAAAATAGCAATTGAACACACTAAAACAATAAAAAAAAAAAAAACATCAACAAAGACATCAAAACAACATAACAACTAAATAGACTCCAAACTAAAACTAGCACTAAGCATAACAAGATGTTCCTCCCTGCACACTTAAATTTAACATTGTCCTTAGTGTAAGTAGCAAGAAACTAATGAAGATAGGATAAGGAAAACAAGAGAGGGGAAAAGAGATAGCCTGGTGGGGTCAAATGTAAGTGGCAAACTGAAGATGGAGCTCCTCCACCGTGTGCTCCTGGCAACTTTCATAAAAGTGTTTGAGTCTCTGTCCATTAACCGTAAAACTCTTACTAGTGGTCTCACTCATGATTTCAACTGCACCATAAGGAAAAACATTAGTAACCACAAATGGACCTACCCACCTAGAACGCAATTTACCAAGCATAAGCTTGAGCCTTGAATTATAGAGGAAGATTTTCTCTCCAATCATGAACTCCTTCTTCCTGATAATCTTATCATGGGCAGCTTTAATCCTTTCCTTGTAGATCCTAAAATTTTCATGGGCTCCCAATCTAATTTCCTCAAGATCTTAAAGTTGAAGTTTCCTATGAGAACCTACCTGGGCAATATCCATGTTACAATGCTTAACTACCCAGTATGCCTTGTGCTCCAACTCCACTGGTAAATGGCAAGCTTTTCCAAACACTATTCTATATGGGGACATTCCAATGGGAGTCTTGAACGCGATACGGTAAGCCCATAAAGCATCATCTAATCTCTTGCTCCAATCCTTGCGGTTGGATTGAACCGTATTTTCTAGAATTTGCTTGATCTCCCTATTGGATATTTCTGCTTGGCCACTGGTTTGTGGGTGGTAAGGCGTGGATACCTTTTGCACAACTCTATACTTGCGAAGAAGAGCCTCCATACTCCTATTACAAAAATGAGAACCCTGATCGCTGATGATAGCCTTGGGAATTCCAAACCTACAGAAAATCTGGGTTCTAACAAAATCTACAACCATAGAAGAATCATTAGTCCTGGTGGCCTTTGCCTCCACCCACTTAGAAACATAATTACAGGCTAGAAGAATGTACACAAAACCAAAAGAACATGGAAATAGACCCATAAAATCAATGCCCCAAACATCAAAGATTTCAAAAAATAATAATGGTTGTTAAGGCATTTCATTCTTTCTAGAAATGTTTCCAATGTGTTGGCAACGTACACAACTTTTACAATAATCATATGCATCATGAAGCAAAGTGGGCCAATATAGTCCGAAATCTAGCATTTTCCTAGCAGTCCTCTGAGGTCCAAAATGACCACCACATGCAAGTGTGTGACAGAATCTCAAGACAGAAGAAAACTCATAATCAGGAACACATCTTCTAATAAGCTGATCACTGCACATGCGCCACAGGTATGGTTCATCCCAAACATAATATTTAGACTGACTCTTCAGTTTATTCACTTGGTGCCTACTAAATTGAGCAGGAATCTCATGGGCAACTAGAAAATTAATTATGACCACATACCATGGATCCTTGCCTCCCAATTGATAAAGTTGTTCATCTGGAAAAGTGTCTCTAAGAGGTACTGGATCTAACTCATCAGAATGTTGAATGATTCTGCTCACATGATCTGCCACCAGATTATCTATCGCGCTCTTGTCTCTAATCTCAATGTCAAATTCTTGGAGAAGTAGTATCCAGCGTAGGAGTTTTGGTTTTGCTTCAAGTTTCTTCAACAAGAACTTCAAAGTTGCATGATCAGTGTAAACAACCACTTTAGCACAAAGTAAATAAGGGCGGAATTTATCTAAAGCAATCACAACAGCTAAAAACTCCTTGAGCAGAATCCAAAGTTCTAGAAGCATATGTTATCACATGAAAAATTATGTCCACCCTTTGTGACAAAACTGCCCCCACAACGAAATTTGAGGCATCATACATCAATTCAAAGGGAAGGTCCCACCTCGGTGGTTGAATTATAGGTGGGGAAGTGAGTCTCTTCTTCAGCTCATCAAATGATACCTTGCAAGGGTCATCAAAGATAAAATCAGTTTCTTTCTATAATAATCTTGAAAAAAGAAGTGCAATCTTACTAAAATCTTTGATGAATCTCCTGTAGAAACCTGCATGACCAAGAAAAGAACGCATATCTCGTACACAAGTAGGATAAGGCAAATAAGCAATAATATCAACATTGAACTTATCCACTCGGATACCATCCTTAGAAATTACGTGCCTAACACAATTTTCTGCTCTACCATGAAATAACACTTCTCAAAATTCAACATCAAATTCTTTTCAATGCACCTCTGCAAAACAGCTCATAAGTTATCTAAACATTCATCAAAGGAAGTCTCATAAACAGTAAAGTCATCCATGAATACTTTCATACAATGTTCTAAGAGATCAGAGAAAATGCTAACCATACATCGCTGGAAAGTACCTAGAGCATCACAAAGTCCAAAGGGCATCCTTCTATATGCAAACGTACCAAATGGGCAGGTAAATGTGGCTTTTTCCTAGTCTTCTGGGGCTATATGAATATGGAAATAACCTAAAAACTCATCCAAGAAATAGAACTGTGATTTACCTGATAAACGTTCTAGCATCTGATCGATAAATGAGAGGGGAAAATGATCTTTTCTTGTCGCTTGATTTAACCTCCTATAATCGATACAAACTCTCCAGCTGTTTTGCACTCTAGTAGGGATAAGTTCATTCTTCTCATTTCTGACAACTCTGATGCCTATCTTCTTTGAAACAACCTGTATTGGGCTCACCCACTTGCTGTCAGAAATGGGGTAAATAATGCCAGCAAAAAGTAATTTACTTACCTCTATCTTCACAACATCCAGAATCATGGGGTTAAGCCTCCTTTGAGCTTGCCTTACCTTTTTAACTCCATCTTCTAAAAGGATCCTGTGCATGCATGTGGAAGGACTGATCTCAGGGATGTCTGCTAGTGTCCACCCAATTGTTTTCTTATTATCCTGTAATAAACTAAGCAACTTAGCTTGTTGCTCAGATTGGAGGTTGTTAGCTATGATCACTAGTAATTTATCTTCTTCTTCCAAATAAGCATACTTCAAATTGCCTAGTAAAGGTTTAAGCTCTAGTGTGGGTAGTTTTTGAATGGAAGGAACCATCCTAGTAATTTATCTCTTTCTTTCAAATAAGCATACTTCAAATTGTCTGGTAAAGGTTTAAGCTCTAATGTGGGTGGTTTTTGAATAGAAGGAACCATCCTAGTGGGTGTTATCTCTGTAATACCTTCAACCTATTCACTACAATTTTGTCATTCACAAAATTAATAGAATTTGAATGAGGAACTTCATCATGTTGAGCACATTTCATATAATCCTCAATTACATAACATGCATGACACTGATCAGATCCAAGGCAGCAGTGAGAGCAAGCAATGGTATCATCTAGACCAATAAAATTAGGAAATGTAAAAAGTAAGTCAATACACATCATCAACACATAAATCCTCATATGGCAAATCTAGCATGTTTACTTAAAAATCAAAATGATCCTTTGAGGGATGTTTCATAGCATCTAGTATATTGAAATGAACAATATCATCACCAAATTCCATGGTTAAAGTACCATTATGCACATTAATTACAATTTTAGCAGTTTCAAAAAAGGTCTACCCAAAATTAATGGCACATGTCCATTTATCTTGTTATCTTCCATCTCTAAGACATAGATATTAGCAAGAAAAATGAGATTTTTCACCCTTACCATAACATCTTCCAAAACTCCTGTGGGATATGTTGTACTCCTATTTACTAGTTGAACCACTACACCCGTAAGTTTTAACTCTCTAATCTACAAGGTAAAATAAACATAGTAAGGCATAACATTTATTGAAGCACCCAAGTCCAATATAGCATTAGTAAACTGGAGTTCTTCTATGGTGTAGGGTATGGTAAATGTCTCAGGATCCTTGCACTTGGTAGGCATTACTGGTTGGATCAGTGCTGACACATTTCTTCCCAAACTCATTTTCTGATTCCCTTTCAGCTTCCTCTTGTGGGTGCACAATTCTTTCAAGAACTTCGCATAGTTAGGAATTTGCTTGATTGTCTCTAATAAAGGGATGTTCAACTTTACTCTCTTGAATGTATCCATGATCTCTTTGTCCAATTCTGCCTCAACATGTTTCTTGGACTGAATCACTCTATTCGGAAATGGTAAGGGTTGACAAGTGGACTCTACAAATTGTTTCCTTTTGGTTCATGATTTGGTGCTTGGTTTGAAGGGAGATGCTCGTCATTCCGCACCAATTATGTTGAAGAATTTATTGGATCTCTTACCTCCTTCCTACTTCTCAAAGTAACAGCACTTACATTGCCTCTTGGGTTGGGTATGGATTGGGAAGGTAACTGTCAGAAACCTTGACCTTTTATCTCATTAATGTGGGGGCAAGTTGACCAATCTGTGTCTCTAAATTCTTAATGCTGGCTTCAGTCCTTTGCTGGAATTGAAGGTTATTGGTTGCTAACTGCTTCACTAAATCTTCAAGGCCGGATTCAGGTTTTGAAAGCTGTTGTGGCTACTGTGGGTGGAATGACTGTTGTGGTTGGAACGACCTTGTCAGCTATTGCTGGTTACTTGATCCAAGAAAGTTAAATCTTGGTTGGTGATGTTGTTGCTGTTGTTGACCAGAAGTGGTTCCATATCTAAGGCTTGGGTGTTCTCTTCATTCAGGATTATATATTGAAGAAAAGGGATCATATCTTAACTATTGTGGTTGTAGTTGGAATGGCCTACCAGGAAAGACTCCAGCACATGTTTCAGTGGTGTCCTGCATTTGAGGACATTGATCTGTGGGGTGCATGGATGAGGCACATATACCACAGAGAGTAGTAGGAATTATTGTTTGCCTCTGTCCCAACGCTAATTGTAACCAAACATGTTAACTCCTCTATTTTATTCTTCATTCTCTACTGGTTAGTTGCGGACAATTGGAGTTCAGTCACTACCCTGGTGGTACATGTTGCTCTGGTGCCAAACTGTTGTGTATTCTGAGCCATGTTTGCAATTAGATTCGTGGCTGCAGTGGGTGTCTTGTCTATTAGAGCTCCTCCATCAGTTGCATCTATCATGCTCCTGTCCATGGGTAGAAGACCTTCATAAAAGTACTGTATCAGCAGCTGGTCACTAATCTAGTGATGAGGGAAACTTGCACACAGCTTCTTAAATTTCTCCTAGTATTCATGTAAAATCTCTTCATGATTTTGCTTGATGCCACAAATATACTTCCTGATGGCAGCAATTATTGATGTTGGGAAGAACTTCTCCGAGAACAATCTCTTCAAATCATTCCAGGTTGTGTTGGCATTGAGTTAAAAGTGATAAAGCCAGTTCTTTGTCGCTCCATCTAGTGAAAAGGGAAATGCCCTGAGCTTGATTTGTTCCTCTGGAATTTCATGAGGCTTTATGGTGGAACAAACAATATGGAATTCCTTAAGATGCTTATGGAGATTTTCACCTGCAAGTGCATGAAACTTAGGCAACAAATGTATCAATTCAGATTTAAGCTCAAAATTAGCATTCACCTCAGGATATTCTATGCAAGTATGTTGTAAATTCACATTAGGTGCTACTAATTCCTTAAGTGTCCTAGCATCATTATTATTTCCTGCCATATTTTCAAGATTCATAGAATGTTTAGAATCACTCTCAAAACTATCCTATAACTCACTAACAAGTTCAACAATGGAAGGCTCTAACTGTACTCTATCCTTGTATTGGTGAATTCTAACTTGTTTATGAAAGGTTATATCTATCTCTAGATCAAATTCAACTTAGTTGTGGAGGATCTGGTCATGCAACAAGTTGAATGAAGAACACAAACATAGCAGTGAATGAAATAACACAAAAAACTACTAAAACATAACTGAGCAACAGTGAAAAACATGAAAAATTGGGGAAAAATACTTAAAAATTCAAAAAAAAAAAAAAAAAAAAAGGTTAAAACGATGGAATTTGGAAAAAATCCGGCCTACATCATGGCATAGCCATGTGTATTACTCCCTAGCCCCAAAAACCTTTTTGGCTAATCGGAGAATAAGAGTCTTGATGAATAGTGTCCGGCCACCTTGATGAACAGTGCTCGCAAACCAAAATTGTCAAATTGTGCACTGAAAACAGAACTAAATATCAGTCACTTAATGAATTCTTAATATAACGACTATTGGCTTCCCCGGCAACGGCGCCAAAATTTTGGTAAGGATAAAATTCGCGGCTGTCGTCAAACCGGCCAAGATTAATTAAAATTGGAAGCAGTACAATGATCATCAGGTCATCTCCCAAGGATGCCCTAATCGTTAAATCAAAATTAAAAAAAAAAAATTAAAGTTAAAAGGGGGGGGGGTGGACTTTATGTCTAACGAAAGTTCAAAAACAAACAAACTAAATTAAATCGAATGCAAATAATAATGAAAAACCGTAATCAGTCCAAGGTTGATGCTCCAGTTTAATCCTTCCTGATTCTTCTAAATATTTTTGAATTGTAAATCTGATCCCTTGATTGAATACTAATTTAGAATTCCAAATTAGACTTCCGATCAACTACTAACAATCTATTAGAATTCGATTAAGCATAATAGATTTCCTAGACAATCATCTAATCCATCAACTCATGTTTAATCTAAGACACGTGAAAATCAAGGCAATCCATGAATCCATGAAACATCCAGATTTGAAAGCAATTAAATTGAGATAATAGCATAAGTTTAGTTAACAATCGCCAACAAAACTAAGTTCAATCTCAAAAATACAGTCAAGTGAACAAACATTCAATCTCATAGACTAATGCAAGCAAATCTAAAAATCAGAATACAATTTGAAATCAATGATGTTCTGAAACTCTGAATTGTCCTGGAAGCATCTTCTCATGGACTGATTACAAAGGATTTTACGCTGCCATTACAGAATCTTCTTCTCCACGATTTTCTCCTTCATGATTTCTGAAATTTTTCTCTGTTTAGATCCGTCCCTTTCTTCCTCTTCGTCTTCTCTCCTCTTCGTCTTCTTAGGATTTTCTCTTCTTTTTTTTTTCCTTGGACTTCACGGGCCCCCTTCAATTCTAGCCCGAACCTCTTGCATATTGGGCATTCACAAAACCCCATTCTAGTTCTGCAAGGTCATTTGGACTTGGGCCTGAAATAGAATAAAAATATAATTAAAAAAACTCAGTAATTTAATATCAACACCATTAAAGCATAATAATCCAAATAACACATAAAAATCCTAAGAATAGTAGAGAGATGTATTAAATACTAAGCGTAGACGGTCTAAAATATATAAATCCATATTTTATCAAATGACAAACAAATTCTTTAGGTTTAATAAATATGTCAATTACATATTAAAAGGTGATCAGATATTAATCAATTTTGATCGAAATGATCAATTTATGAAATTAAAAATAGATAAACAATTAATTTATATGAAATTAAAGTTTTAAAACCTATTCAAAAAAATGTAAAAGAAATTGAACTAGAGAATTTTCCTAATAATAATAATTAACATGTATAATTTAACTAAGTTTTTAATTATGAGATTTATGACATCTTAATTTTCAATCTTTTAAATCAAATACTCCTTTAATTTTTTTTTCTCTCTCTCTAATTTTTTCATTTCAGGATAAATTTTCCCACCCTTTTAACATTACAATTAAAAAAAAAAGTTAAAATATACTTTAACCTTACATCCTTTATCAAAAAATAATTAATAAATAAATTATAATTATAATTATTAATTGAAATTTTATTCAGAAAAAAATATTAACAAGTTAATGTTATAATTTGTTTTTTTTAAAAAAAAAAATTAAATTTTTTTTCATTTTCAACGTAACCAATTGGTCAAAATAATAATGATAAAATAAAAATCAGTTCCTCCTAATTGTGACCCAAGTAAAGAAAACGGGAAAGAGTATAAATATATATATATATATATATATAGTTGACAATTTAAATTATAATTTTCTTATTTTTTATAAAGAATATTAATTAATTAATATTAATTAAAAATAATATATAAACCTTTTCTTTTATTCAAAATTATATAATTAAAGGGATATTTGAACAAACCCTTTACCATTTATTAGTTGAATTAATAGAATATATCTATTTGTAAGATTAATTTATTTTTTTGTCAATAATAATAATAATAAAAGAATATTCCTTTACTTTTATTGGTACTAATCCTTATTAAAGCAATTCACTTTTTCTTATCCTTACTTTATTGACTTCAAATAAAAGCTCTTTGTATAAAATAACCTTATAATTAAAGCAAGGATCACAAATCAAATAATTATTTATTTTAACTAACATATATATATGAATATATTGTTTAAATATTTTTATTTTCTTATCTAATTTAGTTTTAATTTTTAATTTGTAATAATAGTACAATATTATCAGATAATATTTATTACATATAAATATCATATATATATACTTAGAAAAGCTCACGTGCTTCGCACGTGATATATTATTTTTAAAAAATATTAAAATATTAATTTATTTAAATAAAATTAAATATAAATTAAAATATAAAATATAAAAATTAATAATCCAAATAAAAATAATTTAAAGCCTAAAATGTCTATTTTTTTTTATCTTTTTAAAATAATTTATATAAATTTATATATGTACTTAAAATTAATAATTTTATTGAATACTTAATAATATTAACATAATTTAATTTAGATCAATATTAAATGATATTATACTATTAAAATATTAAAATAAGTTTTGGACAGTAATTTACATCACAAAAACTTATATATATATATATATATATATATATATATATATATATATTAACACAACTAAATTAGTTATTTTTTATACATTTTTTTTTCACCTAATTTATCCTTAATATTTTATAGTTTATACAATTATACCAGTATAATTATAAATATTCATCTTTTAACAAAATATGATTTAAAAATTTGATATATATTGCTATAATATTATTTAAAGGTTCATAAATAATTAGATTCTTGATATTTTTAATAAATAGAATTTTAATCTACTTCAAATTTACAAATAATTTAAACAAATTGAAAACGATATTTAATATTAAAATATAATTATTTACTAACATCGACCAACTTAGAAAGAAAATGAACAAAAAAAAAATATTATTATAATATCTATATTGAATAGAGGACAATATCTTAATAAGTAGTTTTATATATGTGGACAGTGATTTCTTGTCTGCAAAATTAAAATAATAATACAAATGAAATCAATATAAAATATATTTCATTAATTTTAATATGGGTTACAGTCTCCTATTTAATCCGCTGATTCTCTCTGTCAATGGATCTC
>JAXGGT010042096.1:0-11989 GCA_035583425.1 Marsdenia floribunda
TAAACGATTAAAGCTTCTTTGGGAGACGACCTGGTGAACACTATATTACTTACTAGTTTTAAAATTAATCTTGGCCGATTTAACGACAATCGTGAATTTATCCTTTACCAATAAATTACATGTCTTTTGAATATGTTGAATTGTTGATCTTAACCAAACACTTTAATGCCTCGCTTCATGAATTGTTATAATCCCTACATAATTTGAAAAAAATAGCAACAAGTGTCTACTTGGTAAAATGTCTCCACATGTAAAAAGATAGTTTATTTGAGATCTTGGAGATGCTGAAAGACTTGCTTAATTTCATTCCAATATCTCCTAGTAGCACATGAACTAAATCTTACTAATAAATTAACAATAAAAGCTATATCAGCCCCACATTATTAGCAATATGCATTAGTCTACATTTTGCACTAAGATATACTTTAGGACTAAGAAGTTCTTCATCATCCTTACGAGGTCGAAAAATTTCCTTTTTTGTATCAAGTAAGTGAATAAACATTGGGGTACTCAATAAATGCGGTTTGTCTATGTAAAAATTTTTAAATATTTTTTCTGTATTTGATTGATGGACAAAAGTTTTATTTTTCTAGTGCTCAAAATATAGACTGAGAGAAAATTTTATTTTTCTAAAATTTTCATCTCAAATTCTGTTTTCGAAATAATCTGTTGCGTTTCAACAATATTTAAATTGCTAATATATGAACCAATAGAAAATCTTGTATTTATTTATTAATGAAAATATGTTATTATGATAACATTCTTTTAATATGTATTAATTGAGACGATTGTACCACATTCATCTAAATTTCTTAAACCATACAAAAATCTTTGTAACTTTGTTGAAGATAATTCTCGAGAATTTAATTTGAATGCTTCAAGCATTTCAAATCCTTAAGGGATTTTCATATAGATATCTCTATCAAGTGAGCCATATAAATAGGCTGTAATTACATTCATAAGATGCACATTTAAAATTTCATAACTTGCTAGCCTAATGAGATATTGAAACATAACTGTATCCACCACCAAAGAATATGTGACTTTATAGTTAAATCTAAATTTTTGCCCAAAAAAAAAAAAAAAACTTTATGCAGCAAGTTGTTTTTAACAAGTTCATTTTCTTATTTGGTTTTTGTACAAATACCCATTTGTACCTGATGGGAATGACATCCTTAAGTATCTAAACTAGGAGTCAAAAACCTTCACGTTTTTAAGTGAATTTAATTATACTTGGATTGCATCTTTTTATTTAATCAATCAAACATATGTTGATACTCATGGATGAATCTAGGCTTATGATCACTATTATCATTAACAATAGCTAGAGTTACATTACACAAAGATATTGTTGACAAATATTTCTTTTCGGTTCAATTATTTTTTCGTAGAAAAATAATTTTTTGAGATTTCATCATTATCTAATTTTTCAATATTTTTCAGGTACTTAAATTTCTTCTAGAATTATTTTATTTATTATATATTTTTACTCTTCAAGAGTATCATTTTTTCAATGAGCTCTTTTTGAATATGTGCTACATTTCTTTTGCTGTAGATTTTTATTTTTAGAACCAATTGGTCTCCTATGCTTTTGTAGTGGCATAGATTCACTCATAATTTCATTGACAAATTGTCCTAATGGGGCATGAATCAGAATAAGAGCATTTGAAGCTGGTATACGTGATTAGTCACTATCTTAATTTAGGTCACTAAATGCATTTGACATTTGATTTTCTATACTTTGCAAGTGGACTATCTTTTGAATTTCAAGTGCACATTTATTTTTATATGGTGATCAAGATATTGCAAAGTATTTTATTTAATTTCTTACCAAGATGCTTTTTCTTCTTCTCCCATAATATTGAGAATACTAATAATATTGAAAAATAAATATTTGTTATCATTATCAATATTATATATATATAATTATGTATATATAAAATAATAATAGTTAGAAGAGAATATATATATATATATATATATGTACATATATGTACGTATGAATGTAAATATGTACTCATGTGATTGTAAGCTTCACTTTTAAAGAAAAAAAAAAATTACGTAAAAATATTTATTTATCATGATTCATTATCTTATATAATATAATTTTTTAAATTAAAATAATATCATAATATATTAATTTATGAATATAATTATAATTACATATGTTAATTATAATTTACATCTTAATTGATATTTATAATTGGGTAAAGTATGTCATTGAACCTCAAAGTATTCAGAAATCTAACTTTTCCCCTCGAAGTAATTTTCGTCCAAATGTGACTCTTAAACTATAAAAATGATCATTATTCACCTTTCCATCAATTTTTTCGGTCAAATCCTGTGTTTGACCATTAAATCGTTGACATTGAGGCAATCAATAATTAAGGGCATTTTATAGTCCTTTTACATATATAAGCAAAAAATAAAACATAAAACCCTAATAACCACAACTTTATCTTTTAGCCGCCACCTCCTTCATCTTCTCCTATTCCACCGTCCTCCTCCTTCCACTCTTCTTCCAGCGCCGTAAATCATCTTTTCCTTTTTCGTCGTAGTGAAACTCCTTATTTGTGTATAAAACCATAGGTAAGCTTCAATTTTTACAAACGACTCAATCACTACCAGAAGGCTGTGTCTTCTCATCATCTATCTTCTCCCAAAATTTGGGTTTTATTTCTGATTCTTGATTTAATTTTTTTTTTTTTTTTAATTTATGTGTACCAATTGCTTCCGCTAAAAATATGCAAGGGTCACTCTACTTTTCTTGATTTTTTTTTGCAAAATTTTGCTCTCCTCATCATCTATCTTTTCCAAAAGTTTGGGTTTTATTTCTAATTCTTGATTTTTAATTTTTTTTTTTAAATTTATGTGTGACAATTGCTTCCTCTAAAAAATATGCAAGGGCCACTCTAATTTTCTTGATTTTTCAGCGAAATTTGCTCATCTTATCATCTATCTTCTCCCAAAGTTTGGGTTTCATTTCTTATTCTTGATTTTTATTTTTATTTTTATTTTTAATTTATGTGTGTCAATTGCTTCTGCTAAAAAATACACAAGGGTCACTCTAATTTTCTTCTTCTTCTTCTTATTTTTTTTGTGAAATTTGAGGGATTAGTGCACATTGTTATTAATATGTGTTTGATTGAACTTGCAATTGTAACAACACGCTTCGCCGGTAGTAAGAAGAAAGAGAAGAGAAAAAATCCTAAAAGAAATTGAATAGTACCCCTATATATATATTTTTTTAAATTATTATGATTAAACTTGGTTAAAATTTAAAAGGTCATTATTTACTAAAATGGGATTAAAAAACCCTATTTTATGGTTTATGCATATAACAGTAGACCCTTAAAAAATAAGAGAGTTTTGGCTACCAAAAAAGAACATTTTTAGGACAATAATGCCCCCAAAAAAGTCAACCTTAACCCTTAAAGATAGTGTTTGACGGAAAAAAGTTGATAGAAGGGCAACAAGTGATCATTTTTATAGATTAAGGGTCAAATTTGGACGAAAATTACTTTGAAGGCAAAAGCTGGACTTCTGAATACTTTGAGGGTCAATAGCATACTTTATCCTTTATAATTATAATAATTTTATTACAGGAAAATTTTCAGTTTGGTCCTATAACTATTTTTATTTCTTAAACTTGGTCCTAAAATTTAAAAAAAATTAAGAACTTATCCTCTAACTATTTTTGTTTTTGTAACTTGGTCTTTTCTACCAAATTTGTGGAATTTTTTTGTTGTTTAAATCATGTGAAAAACATATACTCAATTTTATGAGGGCATTTTATGACAAGAGATAAAATACTGTATTTTTTTTTATGTGCTTTTCACATGACTTAAATAGCTAAAAAATCCAACAAATTTGGTCAGAATGACCAATTAAGAAAATGAAAATAGTTATATGACCAAATTCTTAATTTTTTTTAAGATTTAAGACCAAGTTCAAAAAATAAAAATAGTTATAGGACTAAGTTCTTAATTTTTTAAGATTTAGAACTAAGTTTGGGAAATGAAAATAATTATAGGACCAATACAAGAAATTTTTTTTTATTATATATATAGAAAAATTGGTCGGTTTAGTCTCGTAACTATTTTTGTTAATTAATTAAAGTCTAAAATCTTTATTTTTAACCTGGTAAGTCCTATATTTTTTTGCAGGTAGCTTATTAAGTCCTTTTGGCCAAATATTTAAACTTTTTGGCCAAAATTCATCATGTATCGGTCACGTAATGATTTTTTGAGGGGCAAAACAATCCAAACACTGTTATTCTCTCTGTTTCTCTCCGGATTGAGAAGCGGAGAGAATGGTCAGACCATCGCAGATGGTGAGAAACTAAACCCAGTGGATTTAGATTTCTATAGCATCGTGAATACTTATTATGCAATTTATTCCTTTCAAGAGGCGTCAACACCATCGACAATTTATTCCATATTAGGATCATCATCATTAGAACCCGACATGTTATAATTTTAGTTGAAAAGTTCAAATTTTTTGTTGAAAAGACTTAAAAAGCTACTCGTAAAAAAATATAAGTCTTACCAAGTTAAAAATAAAAATTTTGAATTTTAGTTAATTAACAAAAATAATTACGGGACTAAGTTATCCAATTTTCCTATATATATATATATATATATATATAATTTTAACATATTTATTTATCATAATAAAATTATATTATGACGGCTAGGAACTCTCGTTTTTGCCTTCAAACCATAAACCCTAATTAATATATATATATATATATAATGACTACTATGTAGTAATCGTTTTTGCCCCGAAACCTAACCCTAATTTTAAAAACATATAAAAATCAGAATGACAATTGGGTGGCAACTGTCGATTTTTAGGAGCAAAAATGACTGTTTGTCCAATAGTCTTTTTTGTCCTACCTTCTTCATTTTTATAATGCTTTTGTTCACTGTCGTTTTTAAGTGTTGTTTTTGAGAAAACATGACTTTTTTTTTTTTTTTTTTTTTTTTGCAGTAGCTTATCGAAACGATAGTTGAGAAACCTTCGTGCAACTACTTTGTTAGGAAAAAATGGCAGTTAAACTACCATAAATGATAACCACCTTCTTCGGTAGTAGTTTTAGTCATTAACAAAGTATTAATTACTTAAATTACAAAATATTCTTATTAAGTATTTTATTACAACTTACAATTTATTAATAGTGAGAAATAATTTTTTAGTCAATTTTTTATTTTTATTTTTTAGAAATTAGTCTGTTTAGTTCTAGAGTTATTTACAAGTGGTCAGTTCAGTCCCAATTCCTTTTTTTTTATTTTTTTATTTTACCTTTTTCATCCTCAATGAATTTTTTAACCTAAAAATTGGTCTCTTAGCAAGTTTTCCAGCAAGTTACAAGTAAATAATTTGTTTTTTTTTTTTTTTTAATACAAAAGGTACAATAGAAAACACCTTTAATATATAAAATAAAAACCTCGTATATATACTAAATATATGTTGATGACACTGCTTTGCCTTCACGGTTTTGAATACAAAACTAAAAGAATATTTCTGAAGGGAAATAGAAGGTGTGAAACGAGTTGAGTTTTGAAAATATATTACATGGAGAGTAGTGTCAAAGAAATTTCATTAGCAAAATATAATATATGTATATACAAAAAAAAAAAAATTAGAAATTTTCAAAGACGACAAACAAGAAAAATATTTTAAAAACAATACAAAATAATGCAGTCTAAATATTTTGAAACAAAACAAAAAAAAAATTTCCTTCGAGTAAAGGTTTTGAAGGGAAAAGAGATAAAAGATAAAGAATAATTATTAAAAAAAAAAAAAAAAACCTAATATGTCTACAAATTTCAATCACAATTTAGACAATAGCACTTTCTGATTCATTGATGGAGCTTGAGAATGAAAGCCTAAGTTACTGAGGAAACAAATATCAATTTTTTTTTTTTTTTTTTTAAGATGATGATGAATTTTGAAGTTTGAAATAGGAGGACTAAAGAAGTAATTCCAAAATTGAAGAATTGAGGATAATTGAAATTAAGTTTTCTTTGTATTTCCAATTTTACCATTCTTATTTTTAAAATAAATTATAGGTTTATCAGTGAAAAACTTGTCGAGAGACCAATTTGTATGCTTAAAAATTATTGGGGATTAAATAACACTATTTTTTTTTGGGGGGTTAAATTGACTAATTTTTATTTATTTATTTACTTGTTTTATAAATTGGTTTATATACTTAAAAGTTATACAGATTGACCAAAAAATTTTAAAATCAATTAACTTGGCTGATCGGTCTAAACTGGTTCTCAATTTCTACAACTGCTTTTCTCAAATAGTTTAAAACCCAAAATTAAATCGATTTGGCCAATTCACGGTCTAGTCAATCGAATCGACTGCTCTGGTTCAATCCACAAAACAATGTATAAAACACTATCAAACCTTTTACCATTATGTATAGAATATGACAATTAAATTCAAATAATATAAAATACTTTAATTCATATTTGAGATGATGGTATTTATAGGCCCAATACATAGCACAATCCAAAAAGATTATGATTATTGTTATTACTACGATTTTTTATGGGCATTTACGGTAGTTAAAAGCCTAATACATGCCCTAACTCCAAAAAAGAAAAAAATTAATATTGATTAATCCAGTAAATGCAACCTAATCTTTCAAGAAGGATAATTTAGTAATATAAGTAATTGTCTCACAAATTTTTTCCTTGGTCTCAGCATTATGTATAGTTATACTTGTGATAAGAAAATGTGAGTTGACTTTAACTTTTTGAAATTTCACTTGTTTATGTTTTAACTTATTTGACCTTTCTTTTTAACAATTTCTATGAAAACCTATACTTCTAATATTGGTAGTTAAAAGCCCTAAGATGCAAAATTCTTTGCATATCTTATATAAATATTGAAGCAGCAGTATAACAATGATACCAAAAGGCCAAATACAATAACAAAGCATCATTTATGGTTGAATATATACACAAAATTATTTCTAACATCTATTTGTAAGTAAGTACAAAAAAAATTGACTGAATCAAAGATAGTACAAGAAGTGCAAAGCCAGTAAGAATTGAAATAACAGCCCACGGACTATTAAAGTATCTTCTCTTCAATTTGGCCATCCACCTATTCACTCTTGTATTATAATATGCATTCACCTTGTTGAAGGTGTCACTGTATTGGAACTGTTCAGTTGGAGCAGTGACTCTGTGGTTAATTTTGTTGAAGATTTTCGAAACAGCTTCATCGTCACCTAACCAATTATGAATAATCCCATGTTGGCAGAGAATTTCCACATCCTTTGCAGATTGGATAAGACAATCAAGAAATTTCACATAACATATTATATGACTATCTCGAATGTCTTGATAGTACTCCTCGTATGCAATGAGGTTCCTGAGGAGACATTCTGTTCTGTTCTCGATACTTATGCAAGGTATTTCCATGGTGTCATTCATGAACGTTATGTCGAGTAAACAACTTTCATTACTAGCTTTCTTGACCTTCACTCCGGATTCGACAAGTTCAGATGCACATTGGATCAAATCCCAATTTTTATTACCATGGGCTAATATTTTTCTTCTTCCTGCAAATGGCGGAAGCCAGTTATGGTAAATTACTTCGAGCAAATTTTTGGTCTTACCTGGCCAATCAACTTGCGAGTTTGCAAGAAGTCCATCCCCAGGTAGAAGTGGACGAAAGAAATTCACGGCGAGTTCAATTAAATCCTTATTACCATTTTTATTTTCTTGATGATGATCGGACATTTCAAACAATTTGTAAAGAACAAAAAATAACAGCATCAAATCTCTTTCTAATGCGTTCCTCAACCAATTCATTTCAAAGATTGGATCTTTGTCATCTATCAATGACGGGTTATCGACCTTGCGGAATAGTTCTATGATGAAGCAGCCATCTAAAAGCATCATTTCAATGAATTCTTGGGAGTTCAATTTGGGTAACTCAGCGTAACACTTTCGTGCTTCTTCCTCTAGATCTCCAATAGCGTTAAAGTATCTGTCCACACTCTCCCCCCTACGATTAAGAAGTGACTGCAAGTAGTGCAATTTTCGCTCTTCCATCACTTTCATCTTATCTTGACGGTGGTGATGATGATATGGACCTATGGATATAATCTCTGGTTCGTAGCATTTCTCATTCGCAATTCGAAGTTGACTGTGAACTCGAAAAATAAAATAATCAGATTGTGAACTTGGGAGGTTTGAAAGCTTGCCTTTGATGCTCATAACTGCAGGGATATCGATGCAGTAAGCATCTCCTTCTCCATTAATGGCCGTCTGCATAGTTGATGAAGCACTGCAACACAAAACAATATGCTATTAGTCAGTGATTTATCAGAAAAATAATGATGAAATTAATTAATAAGGAGAAGCTGGGTATGATCATTTGTGCCTGTAATTTTTCCCCGTGAGAATGGCCTATATTTAAAGGCACTCTTTCCCAATTTCATTGCGTCAACGACCTTAATTTGATTGGTTTTTTTTTTTTTTTTTTTTAATCTTAAAGTCCCCTAATAACATAGATCATAAACATATAAATATGTGTATGCCTGGGTTCCGCTCTGTTTAAACACTTATCTTTCCTTTATTTATTTATATTTATTATTATTATTTTTTTAATTCTCAAACACGAATCATTAATGCATGGCTGAATATATAATAAAGCTAGCTTGCTTTGAGAAATAGCAGCGAAAGTTCATCCAATGTCTTTGTTTAATTTCTTCATGAGTTTGTTTGGAAGTGTAGTCCACATCATGGATCTTGCAAAGATTAGATTTTAAACTTCTACTGATATTATTGCTTTGAATTAATAATAACGGGACGCAATTATCAAAATAATAATAATAACTTGGTTGGAGTCTTAATTATATCCCATCAAGAACCAAAAAGAAAACCCAGAAGTTTCCACCACCCAATAACCTAATAACTTGGTTGGAATCTTCCCTTCATATATATATATATATAAATAAGAGGAATGATTAATCCACAAAAAGCTATTGAAACTTCATGGCAGATTTTTACTTTCCATGCAAAAGCTGGCATCAATAGGTATGATTCTCACGCTCCATTTAGTGGAATATTTGGAATATTTATGTTCACATGATATGGAATCATATGTATATATACATATCTCTCTCTCTCTACATATATGTATATCACCTTCAACTTTTTAAGTAAGGTGACAATTTAACTCAATTTAACATATCAGAACCAGAAAGAGAACCCAGGAGTTTCCACCACATAATAACCTAATAACTTGGGTTGGAATCTTGCTTGCATATATATATATATATATGAGGAATGTTTAATAATCCATAAAAGGGGAGAAGGAAATTAAAACCTCATGGGCGACTTAATTTTCCATGCAAATAATATGATTCTTACGCTCCATTAGTGGAATACTTTTTCACATGATGATATTATATATATATATATATGTACATTTGCCTAATCAATAACCTGAACCCTTTTGACTTAAATTTATAGTTCTATTGCCTTGAAGCTGATTGGTTTACGTAGTGCTTTGGGTCTGAATCTCTACGCTTGTGAAATTGTGCAATGAAGTTCTTATATTTACGAGTTGAATTTAATGGAAACACTTTTACTATACTATTGGGTATTTAGATTGTGTTTTTAAAGTCTAATTTTTGTTAAGATAAAGGCTTCATTCTAATTTTTATATGATACTTATAACAGTGTCCAATTCATACTTCCATTAACTCAGATTCAGTTCACCTCTCAGAGTTTAACTCTTGCTAATACGAAGGTCTTACCTTGACTCTTACATGACGCTAACGATGAGTATCAAACTCGTAATCTTGCATGAAATTCATAAAATGTTTACTTACTTTTACCAAACCAATGCGCTACCTTATTTATAAAACGTAATATTCATAATAGAATTTTATTTGTGGTTCAACAATACCAAAAATTTTTCAAGAAGTTTTCCAAAATATTGTAGTTATCTGGAATACCGTTAGCATGCATCCTAATTCGTACTGTTTTATGTACTTATAAAAATAAATAAATAAATAAACTGAAAAGAACAATTTCTTGCAGAAACTTATATTTGTCCTTAGTATCGAATACTGTGAAATCGCCAATATAATCTTTCATGCGCAGGATATAATGGTTCTCGTTTTCACTAGACAAGATTTACAATGTTGACACCGGTATGTCTTTTAATTTAAAACGCTAATATAATCTTTCATTTCCCTTTATATATATATATATAAATAATTAATGAATTTTACTTCTTCATTTTCTAATTATCAAAAATAATATTTTACATTCTTTTTAAAAAGAAGAAATGTTGAATTTAACTTGTTTTTAGTTTAGATATTAAAATAGTCTTTGACTTAATATTTTTTTCCAAGAATAATTAATGAATATTAGCTTGTAAAGTTTTACTCCCTTTGTTTCTTTTTTTTTTTTTTTTTTTTTTTTTTTTTAATTGTTATTTTGAGTAGAAATTTAAGTTTTTTAATTTTTAATTTTCACATTTAAAATTTGAGATACATTTATTAATATTTTCCCCTTAATATTTTTATAATTAATAATTTATAACTTATACTTATTAATTATTTTTATCGAAAAAACGTAAAATTAATGAATTTTTTTTTCAACTAAAAAATATTTTTTTTTAATGTTTTCTTAAAAGATGTGATTTTTTGTCTCTAACAAATAAAAAGCAAAGGAATGGTAATATATATATATTAATGCAAAGGAATGGTATAAAGAAATTTAACCTATTAAAAATATGTTTATTCTACCGAATAATTATATGGTATCTATAAAATTAATTTATATTTTTTATTATTTATTTATTTTCTCCAAGGACTTGAACTATTTCTAAGCATGTATTAGATTATAGGTAGTCTATGTCCAAAAATATTATTTTCTTTTGTTTCTTAAGCCTAGTGTCTGTCCTTTCTTAAAGAAAATATATCTAGAAAGCAACCAATCAGCTATGTTTGCTTTATTAAGTTCTGCAATAAAAACCTTAGATGAGTATGTCTGGATGCCACCATTTTACATATTACTTGTTTATTATGAACAACAAAATTAAATAGAAAAATCATGTATGTATAAAAGGTGGCAATTGTGTCGGGTTTGTGTAATCGTATCGGCTTGAGCTAAAGTAATTATACTTAACCTGTCAATTCGAACTCGATACGAATCCAAAATGACATAAAAAAGTTGAAACCGAACACGACACAAAAATTAATTGTGTCAACCCACCAACCCAATTATAACATGTATACAATTCAAAACCATTAACCCACCAACACGATTATACGATATCAACTGCTAACCTGATTATTTACCTATTTAACTTAAAAAAAATATCAATATTATGTAATTTATTTATATATAAAATATTAAAATTTAAAAATTAAAAAAAAATTATTAAATAATTTAATAATAAATTAAAATATATAATTAAAAAAATAATAATAATTAAAAGGGTTATGTGGGTTTAACCGGTTATCATTAAACGGGTTGACCCGTTCTGACATGAACACGTTTATCCTCAACCTTAACCCGCTAATTTTGTGTTGGGTTAGATATTGTCACCCCTAATGTATAATTCACTACAAAAAAAAAAAAAAGGGCCATTGAGACATATTAATTAAGGCATTTTAAAATTACAAGTCTTAAAATCGTTCTATTATTACGTATGTAAAAATGCCTTTAAAAATAAATATTCAGACAATTAAAAATGCCTAAATAGATTAAAAAAGTGTCTCAAAAAGTTTTAATTTAAAAATTTAATTTTTTACATAAATAAAAGGCTATTGAGGCGACTAGAATTAAGGCCCTTAATTCTTTATTGAGGCATTTATATTAAGTGCATCAAAATATGATGAGCTGTAATATATACTTTATTGGGATATTTAAGCGCTTCTTAATAGCTTTTTTTTTTTTTTTTTTTCCTTGTAGTGTATAATCATGATATTTGGTAGTGG
>JAXGGT010042105.1:0-11984 GCA_035583425.1 Marsdenia floribunda
ATTAATCTTATTAAAGCATAATAATCCAAATAACAAATAAAAGTCCTAAGAATGGTAGAGAAACATATTAAATACTACGTATTAAGGGTCCAAACTGTATAAATCTATATGTTATCAGGTTTGCACAAGGTGTCCCAAGATAACCAAGCCATACCTAGCTGCTCTCCATTCGAACCCCACCAAAATCTCCTAATGATTGAGCAAATCTCATTGCAAAGCTTCATCGGGAGGCGATAAACAGACATAGCATAAGTGGGGATGGCTTGGAGAACCGATTTGATCAAAACATCTTTTGCACCCCAATAAAGAAGTTTTTCTTTCCAGCCATGAGTCTTCTTCCAAACCCTATCTTTCAAATAAGAAAATATCTTTGATTTGGACCTACCAATGAGGTAGGGTAACCCCAAGTACTTCCCATTCCCTTGACTCATAGGCATCAAGCTGATTTTGTATCCATCTCTGACGAGCTTGAATCACACCCTTGAAAAAAAAATATAGAGGACTTGGCCACATTGATATGTTGCCCCGAGACCTTCTCATATGTGCGAAGAATAGATAATAAGAGTGCTATGCTTGTTGGAGAATCCTACAAGAAGAGAAGGCTGTCATCTGCAAAAAATAAATGTGAAAGAAGAAGTGCCTGTCTACCCATCATGTACTGCTTTCTTGATTAAAGTAGAGAACCCTTCAACACAAATGATAAATAAATATGGGGTCAAAGGATCTCCTTGACGGAGGCCCCGTGAAGGAGTAAAAGACACAGATGCTTCACCACTGATACGGATATGGAAACAGACAATAGTAATACACTGCATGATAACATCAACCAATTTAGTAGGAAAGTTCAACTTCAGTAGCATCCATTTCACATAAGGCCATTCAATACAGTCATAAGCCTTAGCCATATCTAATTTGAGAGCATAAGCTTTCGCGGAGTGAGCACCATTACTCTGATTCAACCAATGAAACACTTTCGTGGCAATAATAATATTATTAGTAACTTATCAAAAAAAAAAACAAAAAAAAAAAATTTAGTAATGAGTCTATTACTGACAAAAGCACTTTTTAAAGTACTTATTAAATTATTTATCATACATTTTAATTAAAATATTATCGTGTAACATTAATGAAACATATTTTCATTTATGCCAAATTGAAAGCTTAACAACCTTTAATTTCACTCAAAATGCGTAAATTTTTTTTCTTTTCTTTTTTTTTCCCTTCATTTTTAAAAGAAAAATTCGCCCATTTAGTCCTTGAAGTATTGACTTTGCGTCAATTAGATCCCTATTTTTTTTTCTACCTAGTAGGTCCTCATAGTTTTTACGAACCACTATTTTGGTCCTTCCAACCAATAATTTCGGCAAGTCTCTGGTTGGTTAAATTTAATTAGGGGTAAAATCGATCTTTCACTAAAATTTCTCCTCCACAGGTTGAAAATTCGCCCATTTAGTCCCTGAAGTAGTGATTTTTCGCCAATTAGGTCCTTATATTTGTCGTCTACCTAGTAGGTCCTCATAGTTTTTACGGACCACCAATTTGGTCCTTCCAACCAATAATTCAGGCAAGTCTCTGGTTGGTCAAATTTAATTGGAGGTAAAATCAACCTTTCACTAAAATTTTCTTCCCAATTTCCCCTCCAATGAAATCGACCTTGCTCGCACATCATCAAATGATATTTGCGAAGAACAACCATCTTGTAGCCAGATGGTTCAGCGATAAAGTTTTCCTTCTGGCTCCCTAATAAGCGACCAGTGAATTCTTGTTATCTAGGGTTCAATCTCTAATATGACAATAGAAGATTGAAGAACGGTGGTACTTACAGATTGAAGAATAACACAAAGGTTGAAATTGATTGCAGGGTTAACAATTTATGTATGATTCCTTAGTCCTTTGTTTCTAAATTCTGAACCCTAAAAGAGTATATCGTCATTCAATTGAGTAGATGAATTTCTTACTTTCTACCATATTTTTTTTGTAGACTAACTGTGTGCTTATTCCTATCTGGGCTAGGGGTGTTAGCTTGAGTGACCTCTGTTCGTAGGCACTCAAGTTTTATAACTTGTATCATTTTCTATTTGAAATATAGTGAAAGGTTGGGCGCATTGACCCGTAGTTATTTGTGTTGATTGTATTGCCTTCTTGGTAGGAAGTTTCGCACCTACTACTTGTCATCTGATTCTAATGCCCTGATCTTGTTTAAGCAAAGGAATTTTGAGCTTAATTTTGTCTCTTTCAATGGGGAAAACACAAGGACAATGTATTCTATCACTGCCCAATTGAGGAGTTTTCTTTTTGGGAAAATCTTGGGATTGCATTCTTGCAATGAATTGTTAAGCATTGATTTTATTTTGGATCATGTTCAGAGAGAGTTTGGGGGAAAACTTTAGTGAAAGGTCGATTTTAACCCTAAATAAATTTAACCAACCAAAAACTTGCTTGAATTATTGGTCAGAAGGACCAAATTGGTGGCTTATAAAAACTATGAAGACCTACTAGGTAGAAAAAAAAAAGATAACGACCGAATAGGCGAAAAATACTACTTCAGAGACTAAATGAGCGAATTTTCAACTGTTGGAAGATAAATTTTAGTGAAAGGTTGATTTTACCTCTAACTAAATTTAATCAACTATAGACTTGCCAGAATTATTAGTCAAAAGAACTATATTAGTGACTTGTAAAAATTATGAGGACTAAGAAAAAAATGATAAAGACTTAATTGACAAAAAAATCAATACTTTATTTTAGCAAATTGATAGAAATGAAAATGTAGACACGTTTTGAAAATTTAAGTTACGATTTTTTTGATGAAAAATGAAATTCAAATTTGTGATATTTTCAGATTTTATTTTATTTTTTTATTGAAGAATATGTGTGTTTGGATAAACATTTAATTATAAAAAAGTGAGAATTTTGATTCCCCAATATCCCTACATATTTGGACATTATTTTTTTTCCAATTCAAGTTTATCCCCTAAAAACACACCTATAAAACATACCTATAAAATTTGTGAACCCTACCTTATTTAAAAAATATATATATTATTAATAAAATCACCCTTACACATTTTTCCCAAAAGAAACATTCTCTTGCACATAATCATTACACCTATATAACCTATTTATTTAATCTCCAATTTTTTCAACATAAAATTCAATTTAAAAAAAAAATGCGAGACAACTTCCATTTTAAATGAAAATTTGTCTCAAATAACCCTTTTTTTTTTTAATTTAATAATTATTCAAACACACCCTAAAATATAAAGCAACAAAATAACTCTTGATCAAGATGTTTGTTGGGATCATCACCCTCCACCCGTTTGTTTTATCATTCCTTCACTCCAATTGGCAACATTTCAATCAAAAAAAAAAAAAAAAAAAAAAATTCCACTCTAAAAAACAAAATAATAATTTATTTAACATAACTCTTTTTATTTTTATATTTTCACTTGTCAAATGAAAATATTAAAATCACTTTCAAGTTATCAAAAAAAAAAAATGTTAAATAAATGGTCTTGATTTATTCTCGTAGTTAAAAGTTTTTTTTTTTTTTAATTAAACTGTCTTTTTGACTATAGTTAAAAAAACTTAAATTAATGAAATATTGACCAAAAAAAATCTTCTTTTAAAAATATTAAATTCTTCTTTTTAGTAACCCAATATCCTTATTAACTAATTCTCGAAAAAAATTAACAGGATAAAATTTCAAAACTATAACACATAACTAAAATTTAACACAAAATCATCCCTATTAAGAATCAAATCCAAGTTCTACACTAAACAAGCTAAATGAAAACATCTAAGTAAAAAAAATCACACTACTAGACTACCACCTTATTTTCATTTAATAAATGATGATTGCCATAGGTGAAAGAAGATTTTGCATTAAAACAAATTAAATCTAATTTAATATTTATTTTTATTTGTAGAAAAATAACATGCTATAAAACACATTCAAACCAATAAGAAAAAATCATAAAGCTTGCTAGTTTTTGACTGAAAAAAAAAAAAGGAAATGACACAAATTTCTTCTTCGGATCACCAGTATGAGGAATTTGATTCTTTCATACAGCAAATGACGCAAAAATGTTCCTCAGATCAGTTTTCTTTTTACAAGTCCCTTAAAGAAGTCGAAACTGCAGCCACAAGTACAGCAGTGAATTAGAAGAAACATAAAAGCTCAGAGCTCGAGTCTTCTTACAACAGTAAAATGAAAAGGTGAAAGAAAGATAAAAAACAGAAATCCTTAATAAAAAATGCACATAAAATATTTGTCATATAATTAGAATTTCTGATGCAATGGTAGTAGTTTATGAACTGCTATAGTAAAACATACTCGTTAATCAAGTTAGATTACCACTTGCTGTAAAAACTTAAACTTATAAAAGGAATTAGATTTAACGACTTAACAATATTAAAGCGGGTATGGATCCGACAAAATCATACTAGATTGACTGATTGAGTTAGCAAGCCCTTTTTTCAAAAGTTTTCAGTATAATTTGTATATCAATTGGCAAGGTAGACTGAGATGATACCTATTGCCATCTGGATGAAGCTCACATGTCTGACCATCCTCAGAAATAGCTAATAAATAGCCAGAGGAAGTTAAACCCTGAGAATAAGAGATAACAAGATCTTATAATGATGCCTACCAATATTATCAGCGATATTGATCAAGCAACAGAAGAACTGCATGCATGCGAAGGATGAGAACAATTTAACACTGCAAATATTTACAGATACGTAAAGCAAATTATACATGATGCTCTGTGCCTCCACCACCCGGGGCGAAAGAGAAGTAGTTAGATCTTCAGTCATAGAAACAAATTTATTTTCTTTGACACCTTATTTGAACTCTCCACACTGTTGGTGATCACACTTCATCAACTTCATAAGCCATGCAAAGATATCCGGACACATGCAACTACAGATGAAGGACTAAGCAAGGAGAATGCAATAACTAGTGTAAATCTCAACAGCAGACTTAAATGAACCAATGTATTTATAAGTGGTATAAGCAAATATAAATTAATTTCAAAAAGAACACAAGCAGCACATGGTATTCATAACCTTCTATAAATCTAGTAGTTATTTATCATTTTAGTAAAATATCGAGAGCCTTTTAAGCTGCAGCTGTTCAAAATGATAGAGCTTCAAGCACATCCTTTCAGAAATAAACATTCAGCATCAGATGAGGTAGCTATCTACTATAACAGAGCATTTAGCTGGGGCTATGTGTTCTTTTTTCTTTTTTTTTTGCATATGAAACAGTCTGCCATTCATATTGATGTACAACGTAAAATTAATAGAATACAGTCACATCATTTCAAAGAGAAGAATGGAGCCCATTGCAAGAAGAATTTATTACTAATTTGAAAGTATATTGAAGGATCTGACAGCATAGTTTTAATGTGAGGCTAAATGCAATTTGACTGGTTTCTTTTATACACTTCCTCCATTTCAATCATAAATCCATTTTCTATTACTCATGCCACTCCCTTAAACTGATTATGTTCTCCATTAAGTTTCTGCCATTAACTTCACCTGAAGAAAAAATTATACAACACTGTGCACCATAATAATTCACCTAAGGATGAGATATCTAAATACCAGATAGACAAATTTTAAATCTTTGTGCCAAGTCAAACATAGACATTCATTTTGCAAAACAGTCATGTTATTTTGTGCACTCAGATTCTCTTTGTCAATGTTAAATATAATTGAAAATTGTAGCTGCCTTTTCTAGCCATCTGAGTATTTGAAAAACAATTAACAGAATCAAAGCACTCAAAAGGAAAGAAAATCCAAAAGTTTGACAGAGACATCAACCTACAAGTACGGGATAAATGGTGTATTTAGTATCTCTACTTAAACACACATACTGCCAGGCAGATAAATAACCTACCTGAATGGTGACTACATTTTCCACAGGTTCATCCTGATTATCGTTGTTGTCTTGTACAATAACTCTTTGGCCACTGCACAAAATAATACAAGATTAACTAGAAATCAAGACATCAACAGTCATTCATCAATCTATCAAGTCATGTAAACAGAGTCAAAATTAAATAATTGACAAATAAATTCTTAAGTGCCTATAATCATCATGAAATTAGTTGAAGGAAAAAGCAAATTTCTTTAAAAGTTTTAAGTTATGTTGATTAGACTTTTCATCAAATATTTTGTTTCTCCACTCTCAAAATTGCCATCTTTGTAGGGAGGAACAAGAAACAAAAAGTTGAGTCTCTACAACCTATGCACATGCCATCTCTCCAAAACAGCTAAAGAAGGTTGTCCAGGGTAAAAGGAAAACAAAAAGAAAAAATGAAGAAGAAGCAGGAATAAGGAAATCTAAGTGCAGTCATTTTTGTTAAATAAGCTAAGATTATTGAAAATCTATGAGAAACACATTCCCAAGGCTGTATGAGAGGTAAATTAACAACAGACAGTAGCTAATGCATTTTCCAGGATGCCTGTTTTGCACTTCCAAAGCAGTTCAACATAACAAACAAGCTACAAGAAAAAATTGAAACCAATAAAGAACAGCAGAAATCACCTGTGCAGCCAAGTCGCATAATACAACTCCTCAAGAGATTGGAATCCTACATTATAGGCAGAAAAAACCCATAAATGTTCTCAACTACCTAAATTATCTTTCTGTTAAAATGCTATGGATCATGCGGTCAAAATTAACGTGTCACATCCTAAAATCACATTACTGGACCATTATACATTTTATATCATACAAATAATTCAACAAGCCAAAGAAGAAACCAAAATAATTGCAAGCGCAGGAAGTAAATAGAAAGGAGAAAGTAAAAAATAGAACATAACCAGAAACCTAAGAGTATATGTCATCCATCCAAATAACCCCAAAACAAGTGCAGAAAGTTTGACAGATGTGACATGTTTTCCATCTTTCCAGATGTCACCTGGAGGGAAATATACATCATTTTTATCATTAGAAAAGCTTGAATAGTGATAATTTGATTAAGCTGAGATTGAGCTCTTCTATAATTTGTGCAGGCCAGCAAAAAAATGTTTTAAAAAGTTCCGGCCTTGCTTAATTTGAAATCAGCTTGAGCTTGATAGGCCAAGCTCAGCTTACTTTTGGCCCTAGGTGCAAGAGAAAGTAGGCTACAACTGAAAACTTTTAAGATCAACATGAAACAACAAAATCAAGTAACAAGTGAAACTGTGTTTCCATAATAAAATGAATATGCACGGGGAAAAAGAGGAAAAATTACCTTTTTCTAAGAACACACCGTAAAGATTCTCAAACTTATTGAAGAAAGCAGCCATTATATCTTCACGGTATAGTTGGTAACTAGAGGACGTTGCCAACCTTCGTAGGGCTGCATTCAAGCATGTAGTTGGTTTCTCATTTCCTACATTCAATCCTATACCTGAAAATATGTAATGAAAACACAATGTAATCCTCCATGTTTCAGGCTCTAACCCTGAGGATATATTAATTTCCACCCAGAAAATTTGTGCTCAACAAAGCAGATATGTCAAATACAAGAAAGCAAGCAATGCACAAAAATTTTCAGCATGCCCTGAATGGGTCACTAACGAAATACTGCATTTAGAAAAGATGAAGGGATGCAGTAAAAGAACCAGAAAAATTCCAATGAATGAGCATAAAACAAGTTTATATAAATCACACATCAAAAGAATGAGACGATTTACCAGCACTGACATTAAACTTCTTTGACCTATATGTTGAGGTACACAATACACCACCCACTTTAAGGCCATCAAGATACAGGTCATTTGGCCACTTGATTTTCACATCAAGTTGGGGTAAACCCTGAAATGAGATATCAAGAACAAACTTCAGAAATATGGGTTCAGATTTTCAGAGGATGATATAATTTAAGATCTATATGATCCATTATACACCTATAGTAACTAGTCATTACTTGATAAAAGTACGTTCAAATAAGGTGATCCAAATTCAAATAATAAGTTGATCCAATAAAAGCCATAAGCTTTACCACCATCGAGAAACTCATTAGTTTCATTTTTCAATTTCCAGGCCTCAAATGTATTCCTTAACTATATAATAAATATATGACTGTAATTCAACTAAAGGCACTTACATTTCGTTGACAAAGATCTTTAATTGCCTCAGTCATAGAAAGACTGACCACATACTGCACAAATGGCACTACTCTGCCATCCTCCATTTGTATAGTATATGAGAACAGTAAGCAACCTTTTGGTGATTCCCACACATTTTTTGACCGCCCTTCATATCTCTCACGCACAAACAAACATATCAAACTACATCGGACAGTATTAGCAAACTGAACAACAAAAATGAAAGCCTTCAAAATCTGATGTTACCTCTCCCTTTAGTTTGCACATCAGCAACACACACTGTGCCAATTGCCAACTCAGAAAAATTACTGCCAAACAAATTAAACAACAGAAATTCAACAAGGATGCATATCTGCAAGGGAGAAAATACCAACTTAATCAAATTTTAGCACTTCTATATAATAAACATTAACTAAAAATATTCATCAATTTTGAGCAATTTCAAAACAGAAGTCAAGAATGATCAACACAATTACATTTAAGGAACTTCTATAAATGATAATAAGAATTTACTAGTTTCAAGGTTACTATTTTTCCCTTCTGAGTACTTTGTTTGGACTCAAAATTCTGGTTAATGCACTGGTTTCCAAAACAACGTATCAGGGAGATCTTCAACTGAAAAGGGTGAAAATTAAAATCCGGAAAGAAAGTATCTTTCAGCTTTAATTGAACTACACTTCTCTATGTGTAACAACACATAGATATGGGGTTTTTTGGTAATAAATATGAAATAATATCCTCTTCAAATGAATGAAACACATCCAAAATTTTCTGAACTTTTACAAGTACAGTACTGATGGAGAACTATCCGTTTTACCCAAAAACTGAGGACATTAAAACTAGCCTTTTTTGTACTTTTTAAGTACAAAAAAGGAATCAAGCGAACAAAAGAAAAGGAAAACTTACTGAGAAACAACATCGTGAGTAGAGCCTAATCTGGGGGAGTAAATCAAGAATCTTCCAAAGCATGCAGTCGAGAGAGCATTAGTATAAGCATCAATCCTAAAACTTTCATCTTCCGAAACCGACCCTCCAATCTCAGAATACAAAAGTACAGAAACTTCACTATTATCAGGAAGTTTCAAACTGCCATTACTCTTCAATGACTTGGCTAATTCATTCTCTTCAATTGATTTCCCACATAGCACCAAAATAGTTACTGATTCTCCTTCCATCCCTGAAACAATTTATAAACAAATCAATAAATTTAAAAGAAGAAGAAGAAGAAGAAGAAGAAAAACTGCAACGCTGCATTATACAACATAAAACTATGTGTTTCCTGTACTTGGAGACGATGACAATGCTTGAGAGAGAATTAGGCCGTTGGAGGTGAGCTTAGGAAAAGATGACGATCTTAAAATGGAAGAGAACCATCCCACGCGGCTGAGGCCGGCAAGCATATGCGGTAGCTCAGCTGAAGCGGGGCTTTTGAATGACCTGACTCCACTTAAACACAGGAGAGATTCTTATATGCGCCACGTGTCTGCGAATGCACTAACTGACTCATTCATGCACCCAATGTAAAGTCATTAAAAATGTTGTAAATCACGCAACAGTTGGCCAACAAAACTTTTTTAAAATTAAACCTCGTATTTTTATTAAATAAATAAATTCAAAAAAATTTATTATTTATTTAGGTATTTATGAACAAATTATAATATTTATATATTATATATAAATTATTATATTTATTAATATTTTATTATTAAAATTTATATTTTTATAATTTTTTAAAAATATAATTTATATTTAATCTTGCTTAGAATTTAAATTAACTTAAAAGTTAAACCCGTATAATTTTCAAATTATAAAAATAAATAATCAAACAAATTTAAATAAAATTTTAAGTTTAAAACATTAATCGAACCAATTTGCATAATTTTTAAATAATTAATCAAATAAGTTCAAATATCACATGCTCAATTATGTTCAACGACAAAGTTTGAAAATTAATCAAACCAAACACATCAAGTGTTCGATTTTGATTTGATTTGATTGCACCTCTAGTTAGAACCAACACAACTCATGCAGAGTTTTTACCCAAAATTGGGTCTAACTTATTAAAAATAGACCATCAACTTTCTTAAAGAACAAATTATATTTCACCTATTAACTATAAATAATAGTTAGGTAGATGTAGCTCAGTTGGTAAGAGCCTCACTTATAATTCGAGAGGTCATAAGTTTGAGACATGACAAAGACAAAAATACCTCAAAACAAAAACTATAAATAATAAATTTTAAATTTTTATAATAAATAATATTATTATAATATAATATATTTATATATAATATATATAATAAAATTATTTTAATTTATAATTATCAAATATTATATTAATTATTTAAAAAATTTATATGAAATTAAATATTTTATAATTATAAATATTCAAATCGAAAATAAATTATAATTAATATATGTAATTATAATTTATAAGGTAAATTAATATATCATAGTATTATTCTAATTTAAATATTATTTTAATTAAAAATTATATTATATAAAATAATATATCATAAAAAATATATTTTTATTTAAATTAAAAAATTAAATTTTATTTATAAATTATAAATAATAATTTTTAATTTTTAGAATTATTACTAGATTTAGTCCTAAATATTTGATCTATTTACACACTTGGTCTTTTTGGTGAATTATATCTCTAACATATTAAATTTTTGTGAGTTGAGTCCTTTTCATCGAAAAGTTGATAAAAAAGACAAAATCAACCATTTTTTAATTCGGTTGACTTATTAGACAGGGATAAAATAGTCATTTCAAATATTCATTTTTTTTTAAAAGACGAAGAATGTCAAAACCCATAAAACCAAGAAACAACAAACTCCCTTCCCTCTCAACAGCTATTAAGTCCTAACTATTACAAAATTTTTCACTTTTGCTTTCTGAAAATTAAAGAATCTTGACTATAAAACAACAGTAAGAAAAGAAGAAAAGAATTTCAGTGTGAAGAAAGTTAGTTAAAAGAAGAATGGCTCGTCAAATGCCCCTACGCGAAGAAGGCATGGAATTTCAACTCTGAATCTATCTGAACCAATGATGTTATTGAGTATCGTTTTGAGTAAGAAGTTTATAACTTTGAATTGTGTTTTTGAGGAAAATTTTACCTTACCTCAATTTGTGTGATATGACAATTTTTGTTAAGTATAAGAAAATTTGGGAAAGGATTCCAAAAGAGAAGAGGGAGATGTGTGCATATATTGACTCATTATATTTTAATTTGTATTGCAATAGAGGTGGAATGAAAGTTAAAGTGATGAATTGGATTAAGAAAAAGGTCATACACACTAAGAAATACACACTGATTCTCATTGTCATTTGGTAAGTGTGTTGGCTTTTTGGCATCTTGTGTTTAGTTGTTTAGATAAAATGTTGTGAGTACTTTGTTGGTAGATGTTGAAATTAACATCCATGATTTATATAGGTCTCATGAGACTTTATTAATTTTATGCAATTATGGAGATGCATACAGTGAATGAGGTCCATGTATGTTGCTATTGGACTCCTTACAGTCAGTTGAGCATTGATTGGAATCTGAGATAAGCAAGTAATTTTATTTTATTTTAAATGGTGTTATTGTTCTATAGTGTTGTTTGAAAATTTGAAGCCTTTTTTGTGCTTGTGTAAGCTTATTATGTGCTTGTGTTAGGTGTTTAATTGACATAGCGGTGTCATACATGGTGTGTATGCTTTGTGTGATTAAAATAATAGCATAAATTGAATGGAATAAATCACAAAAGTTTGTCACATAATCAAGCACAACTATAGGCAGAGTACCTATCACATGTAGATAGTAACAAGGAAGCATCACGATTTTACATTTATAAATATCGTATAGACCCAAAGAACGTGGTAAAAGC
>JAXGGT010042174.1:0-11972 GCA_035583425.1 Marsdenia floribunda
GGAAATAAATAAGTTGCCTATGAGTTTGAGTCAAATTTGAGATAAAAATACTAAATATTATATATATATATATATATGTTATGAAATTGGGCAAGATAATGGCATGAAATTGCAAATCAAAGGAGAGAAGAACATGATGAATACACAGGTTTTACGTGAAAATCCTAGTTGAGAAAAAACCACAAGTAGAGGAGAGGAAATTCACTATGGTCAAAAATTTTACAAAGGAGTTCAAACAATAAGCATCATGAAACTGAAAACCTAAAAAAATATACATATATATGTACGAACTAAAAAAATGGGTCGGGTGACCTAGTCCGTACCATGGGGGCGAAGCCCCGTACTCCTACAGGGTCAGTGGTGGGCTACAGCCCCAGGCCTGTCAACCCTCGACCTTTGCTACCACCACAAACCCTCAATTTTTCTCCCAAAATAATTCTTCACCAAATGGGTGGCACCGCGAACTTTTCAGGTTGGACCAAAGAGAATTTGAGTCATGATCTCTAAAATTATATAATAACGATAGTGTTACCCTTTAATAATATAAAACAAATAATAACATTATTATTTAGTTTGAATTACTTTTAGATCTACTATGATTATTTAATTTTTAATTGTAAATGACAAAAATAATTTTTATGCGATATGTATAGTTTGGTACATAAATTTTGGTGAAAATTATTAAAATTTGATTAATTTTTTTTTTTTGTTCAATCAAAAATAAATTAAAGATCAGATACAATAATAATAAAGTAAGAATATGTTTGTTCAAAACAATGAAATATGAAGATTAAAGTATTTAATATATATATATATATATATATATATCTTCTATATTTAGCAGGGTGAATGTTTATCTTGTTGATACAGTCTTAATTATTATTATTTTAATGAATATGTCTTTGGCCTTCGAATTTGTCCTTCTAACTGTATTTTTTTTTTAATTATGTATATATATATTCAAAGGGCATTTTTATTAACTCAAAATACAGTTAATTAAAAATCTCTTATATTTTATTTATGTTTTTTTATTTCACATTTTGAGGTTTTATTCAAAGGGCATTTCCATAATTTTTTTTATTATTATTTTCTTTTAAAAATATATCCGTCTTTTAAAAATTTTAAAACAACCACATTAGTCATTTTTTTTTTTAATTATTATTGTTTCAATTTTCTTTTAAATTTATGAGTTTTAAAGTATTTTCTTTATAAATATTTGTTAATTTAAAATTGAATATTTGCTTAAAAATATTTTGAAGACAAACTTTTAAATTTACATATAATTTAAGCACAATAAAATTGAATTCATGATTCTTTGATTATAAGTGAGACTGTTACAAATTGAGTTACATATATTTTTTCTCAAATTGAATGTTTGTTTAATTTTTTTTTAATTAGAAAATCAATTCTAAATTTTATGAAAAATTCAAATGTTTGTATATATACTTTAAAAAATTGTGGATATTTTTTTAGGGATAAATTTTTAAAATAGATAATATTTTTAAAATCTTATTTATTTTATTTAAAATAAAAATAAAAAGATATCTTTAATTAAAAAACTAATTTTTTGAAAAGAAATATATTATTTATAATAATTCTTAAATTGTTGATGAAGTTAATTATTTAGTTTTGATGGAAGATATCTCAAGAGATGGGAATGTTATGTTTATTCAATCAAGTCATTATGTCTTACAGTTCTTATATTTAAACTAGATGCACATTCCGTCCCTTAGGTACTGAATGTATATATAACAATTTTTTTTTTTTTAAAGTAATTTTTTAATTTTATTATCTAATTTATAGAAATTTATTTTTTTTATTAACCTAATTTATGTGATTTATTTATTTTTATAAATAATTAACTTTATGGATTCTCATGAATTCTCATCTTCATCAGTTTTGTGATTCTCATCTTCATTTTCACCATTTTCTCCTTTGTTTTCATTTTAAAATTATAGGCTTTTTCCAAATCCTCATCCATTGCTTACATTCGACGAATCAATCTGGGTATAACTTCAGTTGTTTTTCGACACATTACAGGATCCAATCATTGCAAAATTCACATACATTGCTATCTCCTTTCCCAAAAGAACAAATTTCAACTATAAGAATAATGGGCTTCCTATTCACTTGATAAATAGAGAAAAATTTAAAACCCATACCCGATTATTGCTACAACTTACATATCTCCTTGAAGGGTTCTTATCTATCCATGAGGTATACAAACGACTTAATCTTCCGCAATAACACTTGGGTAGTTGTGAATCTTTACATATGGACATCTTCAATTCTTAACAGGCAAAAAATCTACAAAAAAAATAGGTTAATCGATGAAATGAGCTTGGGGTATATGGAATAAAGCATTTATGGAGGAAAAAGTAGGTTATTTTTATTTATGTTCTATGGTTGGATAATATTGGCACACATGAGAGATGAAATCACAAAGATAAAAAAAGAATTATTTTTTTGGATGGAATAACAACTTCGGTACTTTTAAAAAGTATGAGTGCAAAAGTTGAACGAAAAAAAAGTTTAAATGCAAAAGATGAATTTTTAAAAAGTTCAAATATTATCCAGATAGTTTACCTTTTTAATTATTTAATTAGAGACTTTAAATTTAACAATAGGATAAAGAATATTAAACGTATTTTTATAATAATTTAATAAAATATTGAGATCATAAATTCGTGTATATATGCTTAGACAAGAATTTTAATAATAATAATAAATTTAACAATAATTTAGATTTTTTTTTTTTTTTTTTGTGAGAAAGAATGAATATTATTAATGAATAGGTTCAATTAAGGAAGTTGACATAACATAAATTGAAAAATCAAAATATCATTCAATTGGATGCCATACATAACAAGATAATGAGTAATGTAATTAGAAGATTTACTAACAAATTTAATAGAAAAAGTAGGAGTAAAAAAAAAAAAAAAAAGTAATTCTTTGATCAATTCCACAACATGGCACATAGGAGAAAAGTCTTCTCAATATTTGATTACTTTGTGGATTAAAGTAAGAGAGTCTCACTTCGAAAGTATACAGTTTGACAACTAAACATAATAGCCCATCTAACAACATGTAAAAGAGCCATTACTTCCACCATTTCTGCTCATTTGCCATGTGATACACTCTTGAATAATCATACAATTAATATAATTTTTAAATTAATAAAAATTAGGCAAATTGGTTTGTCTGGTCCCCAAACAATTTACGGGGTGCAAGTTACTCTTTTTTTTTTTTTTTTTTAACTTTTTAGATCCTTAAACATTTAGACTATTTTTGGATTGAAATTATTTTTCAAAATTTCACTCAAACTAAAAAAAAATGAGTTGTACTTGTTTGGACACCACCTGACATGACACTATTCATGTCTGGTGAGTTGGCAAAAAAATGAATAAAAAATCTACCTACTTACTATAAATATTCAATACATACATATAAATATATATAACTCAAATAACAATATCATCATTACACTAATAAAATATTTTATTTTTGTCCTCCACTTACTAGACAACTTCTTAACTTGTCTCCACCTCACTCTTCATTTTTCGCAATCTGCTCAACTCTTTTTGAAAAACATGAGCTTTCTCGAAAAAAGTTTCAATCTAAAAACACCCTTATTTTGCTTACACCTAATATCCTTCCGTCCACTCTTGGACGGACGGTCAACTCTAAGTCAATATCTTTTTTTTTGTGTTTTTTTTTTTTTGAATAAATAAGGGGTAAAATTAGTATTTCACTTATTACATATAAACCTAACATGTTTTCTTACTGAGTTGAGATTAAAATGAGTAAAAAAAAAAAAGAAAGAAAGAGGGAGAAAACCTCTGATTTCCTCCCACCGGAGACACAGCAAATATCTCTGAGTCTCGATCCTTTCCTTCCTAGAAACGAAGACCCACCCCTAAGAAATGCATCAAAATAAACGTAACCATGACTTATTTGTTTATTTTCTAATTCTAATAATTTTTCGTTCTCTCTCTAGCAGAGTAGAACACTCCCTCTTCTTTCTACAGAGAAGCCTCCCCACCCAGTGTCATCTAGGTCTCTCCGGCCGTCTACTGTTACCTCTTCTTCTCCCCCCCCCCCCAAAAAAAAATCTCTTCATTGCTCCTCTTCCTAGTCAGCGTTGTCTCCTTCCTGATTTTGTTTGCTGCCCGCTTTGTGCCCACCTTTTGATTTCATGGAACATCCCCTTACCCAGCCACGACACCTTGCTACGTGCCTCGAACTCTCCATTAATGACCCTGACGAGAATATCATCAATGACATAACTTTGGTCGGGAAACTTATATCTCTCAAGAATATTAATCATAGGGCTATCAACTCAGTTCTTCACTCCTCCTGGAACTTGGGGGCTAATGTTACAATAAAGCCCATAGATCAAAATACTATTGCATGCACCTTTGCGCATGTTGAGGACCGAGATCGTATCCTTAATACAGGCCCCTAGGCAGTTAAAGGGGCTCTTTTAAGCCTTCAACAGTGGTCACCTACACTCACAATTGAAGAAATTGACTTTTCAAAGTGCGCCTTCTGGATTCAACTCCATAATCTCCCACTGAACAGGATGAATAAGGATAATGCTACCAAGCTTGGCAACTATGCTGGTACCTATATCCGTTTTGACATTAAATCTTTTAGTACCATGGCTGTCAAATTCCTAAGGATCCAGGTGCTGGTCAACACCTCACACAGCCTGAAACCAGGATGTCACCTTACTCGTGAAGATGGGTCCTTACTATAGATTCAATTCAAGTACAAACGTCTCTCGGAGTTCTGCTATAATTGTGGTATGATTGACCATACTGAAGGAGCCTGTAGTTTGCAAAAACAGAGACCTAGTATGGATGTATAAGCAAGCACGCCTGATTGGGGTCCATGGTTGAGGTCGCAGCGTAACCAGACCAGCCTACGCATCTCCGGCACTAATGTCCCCGCTGCCACAGGCCAGGAGCGCCTGGCATTCGTCCCGAGACAACCTGACCCTCTACACCCAACTCCTGACCTGTCATCAAGCCCGATGCCTTTGCGCTCTGAAAAGCTGCAATCTGACCAGCATACCTGGCCACCCCTCAGTGACATCTCGAATCACCTTGATCCCGCCTTGGTTAGTCAAACCTCCAACCCCAAACCTCTTTGCCCCCTTAACCTCCCACTTGAACCCTTACATCACCACAGCCCAACCTCCTCTCATGACAACCCAGCCCAATCTAACTTTTCCTCCTTCACAGCCAATATCTAGTTATCCGAACCCAAACTCCTCTTTACCCAATCTCTGCAAATGGCCCAACACCAACCCCCTCTTACCTGTCCTATTATTCTGACCCAACCCCACAGCCCCATCCCACAACCTGGTCCCATTACTTCAAATAAAAGAAAAAATGACCCCCTTGATCTTATTACCAAGAGATACCGAAGTTCTGACAGGGACAATATGACTCACAGTTTTGACCGTCTCCAGCTCTAGTCAGCGTCCAGTGATCACTGCCTGTCGGCTCCAGTCAACACATCTATGGCTGCTCTGGTCGAAGGGGAACAGATAGAAATTGTCCGATGTCGCTTCATCCATGTTAAACGGCTGGCACGATCTGGGATACCAGTTTCATCATCGATTAATCTCAGTGACTTCAATTTGCCAGAGGTAACATTGGCTGACAATTCTCATATGGCTGGGGTGGCGAGCCTTAACTTTCCCCCACCCCTCCAATGATTACCTTATTTTGGAACTGTCGTGGCCTTGGTCAATCCACGACAATAAGGAGTTTGCGGAACTACGTAGTTTCCCATAGACCGGATGTAGTGTTTATTTCTGAAGTCAAAATTATGAACATGGACAAAGTTAAAAAAATAGTTAAGTTGATTGGTTTTTTTGCGTTTGAGTTTGTGCCAACTCTCGGAATAGTAGGCGGTCTCTTACTGGTTTGGTCTAATCAGGTGGATATTAAAATCACTCTTGCTACCACCTCAGTTATCAACTGCATGATTTTCAACGCCCCTCTTGAATGTCCCTGGCAACTGTCGGCCGTGTATGGTCCTCCTGTTCCGACTTTAAGACCTTTCTTTTGGGATTGCATTAATAATATTGGCACTACTTTCACGGGTCCTTGGCTGATTGGAGGTGATTTTAATGTGGTATTGTCTTCTGATGACAAACTTGGGGTCGTGCAGTCGCATCTTCCAGCAGTGGGGGATTTAAACAAATGTTAGATGACATTGGCCTCATTGATTTGGGATATGAAGGTCCGGACTATACTTGGAATAACCGAAGGAGTGGCCTTGCCAATATTCAAGAATGCCTTGACAGGGCTTTTGCCAATGCTGAATGGAAAGTCCAATTCCCCCATGCATCCATTACCCACCTTCCTGCCTTTAATTCAGATCACAAACCCATTCTTCTCCAAACTAACTCTGCCTCCAATACTCTCCCCAAACCCTTCAAGTTTGAATCTATGTGGACTATCCATGCAGGAACTAGTTATATCATTGCTGAAGCTTGGGCTCGGGGACATTCTGTGGTGTCCAAACTCAAAAATACCAAAGTCTCCCTTAAACAGTGGAACAAACTTGGCTTTGGACATGTACAATCCAAGATCAAAGAACTTAAAAATCTCCTCGAGGAAACCCAGGCCAAACCTTCTACCTCAACCAACCTTGAACTTGAAAACAGTCTTCAGAGAGACCTAAATGACATGTTGAAGTGTGAGGAACTTCTGTGGAGAGACAAGGCCAAGACTCGTTGGATAGAAGAGGGAGACTGCAATACACACTTTTTCCACCTCTCCACCATCATTCATCGCAGTTATAACTCCATTAACCGGCGCCTTGTTTCTAATAACACTTGTACATCTGATAGGGACCACATCGGAGTTGCATTTGAATAGTATTATACTAACCTCTTTACTAGTGTTGTGCCAAGTTTTTCTCCTCCTCTGCAGGGCTTGATTACTCCCCAGGTCACCAACGAGATGAACCGACTATTGGATGCAATTCCTACTGCTGAGGAAATTTGCCATGCGGTCTTCTTCATGGGGTCCGGGAAAAGCCCGGGCCCTGATGTCATGGGGGCTCTCTTTTACAAACATTATTGGAGTATTGTTGGCAGAGATGTTATCCACGAGGTCCAACTCTTTTTCTCCACAGAAAAGCTCCGACCCTCGTTCAATCATACCTTCTTGACTCTCATTCCAAAGACGAGTGGTGCTTCCAAAGTAGATCATTTTTGTCTGATTGTCCTTTGCAATGTGATCTTCAAGGTTATCACTAAAATCATTGCGGGCCGATTGAGAAGTATCCTTGGAGACATTATTCACCCTAACCAAGCTGCCTTCATTCCGCACCGGGCCATTGGGGTTAATATCATCATCAAACATGAAATTATGCATTATTTGAATGGCCGGAAGAGGAAGAAAGGTTTCTTGGTGATCAAAATTGATTTGGCTAAAGCATATGACCGCGTGGAGTGGAGGATCTTGGAAGCTATTCTATCTTTACTTGGATTTAGTTCCAAGTTTATTGGGCTTATTATTGAATGTGTATCTACTGCCAAATTCTCTATCCTTTTCAATGGCTCACCTTTTGGTTATTTTTCAGCAGGAAGAGGATTCAGGAAAGGAGATCCTATGTCACCCGCCTTGTTTTCTATCTTCTCCAATCTATTATCAAGGATGCTATCTCAAGCTGAACAGGAACGTAAAATAAGTGGAGTCAAAGTCTCAAGAACAAGCCCTAAGATTACTCATCTGATGTACGCTGATGATGTGGTTATTTATTGTTAAGCTACGAAAGAGGAAGTTAAGGTGGTGCACTCTATTCTCCAAGATTATTGTGAGTCTACTGGCCAAGAGATAAATTTGCACAAATCTTCTGTCCATTTTAGTAGAGGTGTACTTGGCTCTACAAAGAGGAAACTATGTTGCTTGCTTGGCATGCAAGAATGTGATCACAGGGGGAATTATCTAGGACAGCCCTACTGCAAATTTCAGTCTAAATCAGCGGCATTCAAAGGAGTGGTTGAGACATTAGCTAATAAACTGTCTGGGTGGAAGCAGAATGCCTATCTATGGCGGGTTGTTTGGTCCTTATAAAATCCGTAGCGCAAAGTCTACCCTCCTATACAATGTAGTCCTTTCAGCTACCTATCTCCTTGTTAAAGAAAATGGATGATCTAATCAGAAAGTTCTTTTGGGGCTTTGCCGATGATACCTCCCATCACCTATACTTGAAATCTTGGAGTTCCATCTGTCTACCAAAATGTGCTGGCGGTCTGGGTTTAAGAAAAATGGTGGAGATTAATACGGCCTTACTCACCAAATTGGCCTGGAGTGTACAAACTAAACAATCAAAGCCTTGGGTTAAATTGGTTCGATCCAAGTATTTAAGGGGCCGACGCTTTCTGGATGCTGAACATACCAAACAAAATGTCTCATGGATTTGGGGTGGTATTCAAGGGTGTCTTAACACCCTTCATCTGGGTTTTTGCTACCAGATTGGTAAGTTCTCCACGGTCCGGGTGAAGAAGGATCCGTGGCTGTATAAATTGCCAGGCTTTCGCATCCCAGATAATCTTGATATTCCCTCGCATTTGCTTTTCGCTGATGACTTAATGGAAGCTGATGGACTGATGTGGAACCAATTGCTGATTCAATCTCTGTTTCCAATTGATATTTGTAGGATGATTTTTCAGACTCCAATAATTAAAGAGGAGATCGATACAGCAGTCTGGGTTCCCTCCTTGATTAGGAAGTATACGGTGAAGTCCACCTACCAGCTTCTCATACATGCTCGTTAATCTGCCACTACTGCTCTCACCAGTAGTCTGTGACAAGCCCTTTGGAGTGCCAAACTCCTTGGTCGACACACGTTGCTGCTGTGGAAGATACTACACAATGCCTTGCCAACTTTAGAGAGAATTAGTCAATTTGTTCCAACCCATTCCACCCTCTGCTATTTCTGTAATGCACAGCCAGAAACACTTCACCACCTAGTCTTGGACTGTCCTCTTAGCAAATTATTGTGGTGGAAGTCACCTTGGCAGATACAGCTTGAAGCTTTCCAAGCCCTTGAAGTTTCTGAATGGTTCCGCCTGCTGCTTGGCAAAGATATCCCTTCCCTTTTCCAGACGATGAGAAACGAAAAATGCAGTTCTTCCTTGTTGTATCCTTGGAGCACATCTGGATGAATAGGAACAAAATTTGGCACGATCACATAGACCCTAACTGGGATGAGATATCTAATACAGTCAATAAATCCTTCCTGAAATATTGGGCGGTGAGAACAGCACAGCCTTCTTTCGGTACTTGCTCCAATATTCCTGTTGCTGTACTAATCTGGCAGCCCCCCTTGCATGGTTTTGTGAAAATTAATTTTGATGCGGCTTTCATGGAAAGACGGTTACTGGTTGTGTTCTTCGCAATGAGATGGGCGTGGTGTTGGGTGCTTGGGTACATCGCTTTAGTACTAATAACCCCTTTTACGCTGAGTCTGAAGCAGTTGGTCAAGCACTCAAAATAGTTGCCCAGCACCATCTGGATATGGTAGAATTTGAGGGTGATGCTGCTTTTGTGATTTTTACTTTGAAAGGTCAAACCTAGTTTGAACATTGGAAGGCTAAGACCACTCTAGACAAGTGTTGTTTCCTGTTGTCACAACATCTTTTTTGGCATGTTTCCTTTGTATCTCGCACTTGTAACTCTTTTGCTCACTGTTTAGCTAAATGGGTGTTTGGACTGGATTTTTGTGGCCCTGTCCCTTCTAACCTCTTAGATCCCACTCTCTAGGGTGTTCAGGAGGAGGAACAGCTAGTCATTTTGTAACTGTGCTTCTTTATTTTAATACACTTTACCATTCATCAAAAAAAAATAAAAAATCATAGACTTGAGTATTGAAAAAGAAAGTGAACCTCTTTGGAAGTAAGGGTCATTCAGATTGATTATCTATAAGGTACATATTTATGGTCTCCAATATTTCTCTGTTAGGTTCGTCAAACTAAAATGGTGGCTGATAGTAAAGGTCCAAGAGTAATATAAAGCCCATTTAATCTTTTAAAGCCCATCTGTAAGTAGGGGCACTTTAGTATTTACATGAAGAGAACTTGTTTATCCCACGTTGTATTTTTATACATTTTTTTTATTGATATCAGTATATTTATTCTTGTACTTGTGTATAGAAAAGGTATATTGACGTGGATTTTTGACTTTGACTCTTTTGTTTTCACTTTTTTATCTGTTGCTACCTTAATCATCGGAGGATCCCCTGGGCTATAAAAAAGAATCCACCACTTTTGGCTTTTGTTTTGCAGGAACAGAAGTCAAGACTAAATTGAAGTATTTTAGAAGGATCCACCAAACTATACGAAAGAAATCATTTTACTCGAGTGGATGTCTTAGAATTGAAACAGATGATTTATCGAAAGATATCTATGGTGCCAATATTTTGATCAGCTTCGAAAGTTATTTAGTGCATAGATTAGCAAGGTTTCCTTTGATAAGCTTTGTATACTTACTAACAATCGGGAGAGAGAATCTCTCTCTTCAGAATCGGCTAATTCGGTCCATTATGAAGAATTGCTGTTTGCCTAAAGTTCCCCCCCCCCCCCAACGAATATTAAATACAGTGGATGGTTCACTAGAAGAAGAAGAAGGCAACTATCTATGCAGAAAACGGGTGAAAAAGAAAAACGAGTTGGGTATTTGAGTAATAGGGTGAAATTCCCACTTTACTCTTCATTCATTAAAAAAAAAAAAAAATTTGACATTGACTTGGTGTTGACCGTCCATTAATAGATGGAAGAACGTAGGGTGCACAGAAAGAAAGTTCAGGGATCTAAAAAGTTTTAAAAAAAAAGAAAAAAGAAAGGGACATAACACGCACCTGATAAATAGTTTGGGGACTAAATATGCCAATTTGCCTAAAAATTATCTTATAATTTTTTTTTTTTTTTTTTTGTTTTTTGAATTTCAAATTAAGCTATTACTTAATATTTTAATTTTCATTTGAATTTCAACTTTAGTCATGCAATTCTTCATCTTGAAATACATTGAATTTAGATTAAATCTTTCTCTTGGTACTCAAATTGATGTTTTATAACTAATGAAAGACTTAAAGTCAGTTGGATAGTGCCTCACTTATACTTATTATCAAAAGTCATAAGTTTGAATTAAATAAAAGAACTTTAAAATTTATTTATTATTTCCTTAATTTGTTTGTTTTACTTTGCCATCTCGAGCAAAAAAAATCAAAATTAGATAATCAAATGTGATATTTATTTATATTTTATTTCCCTCAATACTCTTATAATTGAAGTCTTTTATTTACAAATGATACATATTTGTTTATAAATATATTTATTACATAAATATTTTTATATCCTATTTACTTTCCTTAAAGATCATTACATCTTATATATATATATATAAATTCTTATAAATAGAGGATTATTTATATTAATTAAGGTTGATAAATAAATTAATAATTAAATTATTGTTTTTTATCTTTTATTATTATTTTTTTTTATTGAAGAAATTAAATTTTTCATAGTAAAAGGAGGGAGTATTACATTTTATAAATTATTGATTACTTCAACCAAAAAATATGTTAATTTTTATATATACTTTATCAAGGGTGTGATTTATTGTGTATAAGAAAAAAAAAAAAAAAAAAAAAACAGAAGAGTAGTCATGGAGGATCTATATACGGTTAAGAGCCATATCTTGGACTAAATTTAGTCCATAGATATATTATACTACACAACACCAGCCAAAATAGGTCTCACAAATTATGTAAATATGATTCCATAAGATTAAAATGTTTATTAATTATACATGAAAAAAATTATCAAATAAATAAATTAATAAATATTAAAATATTAAGATACTTTAACAAATTTTATTTGTTACGATTAAAAGATCTCAAAGTTATTTACTTGTTACTTTAATATATATATATATATATATATATAT
>JAXGGT010042214.1:0-11966 GCA_035583425.1 Marsdenia floribunda
TCAGAAGTTTTCAAAAAAAAAAAAAAACTTCTGAAATGCTTCACAACAGTCACTGAATGCAGTGATTTCTGCAGAAGCAACAAACAAAGGATACAGAAATCAAAAAATTGACAGCCTGTTTTTGGAGTTTCAATTGACAGCCTGGTAAGTGAAATTTTTTTTCTTCTTCTTTTTATTTTATGTAACAAAAAAACTTAAAAGATGCAAAATGTGATATAGTTAGTCATGGTATCGGTGGTCATTGGTTCTTTATGTGATATAGAAATATTTGTGTCAAATGGAAGGAAAATTTCGTAATTCTTATTTCTTTTATAAAAAGTTTTATAGTAAATAATTTTATATTTGATTTAAAAAGTAATAATTTTATATTTGATTTTATAGGTATATTTCTCAGTGCTCATTCATTATCTGTTCAGGCAAAATACCCAGAATTGGGTATCAAAAAAAATTTCCTCTCTTTCTAAAATTCTTCTTACACGTTTTTCTTTTGTGGATGTGGTAATAATTCTTATACCGAAATAGAAATAGAAATAGAGATGCAGTATTCTGTGCATAAATCAGATAACATAATAAAAAACAAAAAGAAGGTAAAAAAAATGAAAAAATTAGGCATCCACTTTATGGCATCCCTTTTATGCCGTTCAAATAATTTTGTATATTAACTTAATATGAGAAAGATTGAAAAAGAATGGACCTGAAACAAGAAGGAAATAAAAAAGTTGATTGTAATGTTTGTGGTTTTAGAAACCCGCGTTAGTATTTCTTAATTTCGTTTAGATGCTGAAAAAGACTCATCTTTTTTTTTTTTTTTTTTGATAAGTGAAAAAGACTCATCTTATATATATATTAGAGGTGTTGAAATATATATAGCTTAATTTTCTTTAAGGAAAGTTATAAATTTAAATATTATGAATAGAAAATTTTCTTTGAAATTGGATTTAACTTAGGAATTAATTTATATTCAAAATGGCTATCAAAAGGCTCAATATATATATATTTCTTGGTTGAATCTTTGATCCCTAGACAAAACAATGTGCAAAGCTAAAATGCAGGTAATGAAATATATTTTGCTTGATGCGTTTTATTTGGAACTTGATCAAATATATTTTGGCCATTGAATTCACTTTTTTGTAGATCAAAAGACGTAATATTCCTGTAATGAAATGGCTATCCACACTTTTTTTTTTTTTTTTTTTTTTTGGGATGGGGGCTAGGGTTTGAGGATCTTTGCCTATTCAAAAAATTCCTACCCTTAAGGATAGCAAGTTTTCCTTGTCATGCTAAATGTGTATCAAGTCCATTCAAGGCTAGGATTACACTGGCAAAGTTACTTATCAAAAAAAAAAAAAAAAAGGGATTACATTGGCAAAGTCACCTTCAAAATTTAAAAACGTAAGAGTATTTTTGGAATGAATTTTTTTTTTTTTCAAAATTGTACTCAAATTGGAAAAAAAATGAGTTGTACTTAGTTGAATACTATTTGATATGTTACTGTTTATGTCTACTTAGGTGGCAAAAAAATGAATAAAAAATAAAAAATATTCAATATATACATATAAATATATATAACTTAAATAATGATACTATTTTGCGTTTTTGAGATTTAACATTTATGAATTAGGGTTTAGGATTTTAGGTTTTAGGGTTAGGGCTTAGGATTTAAGATTTTAAAATTTTAAGGTTTTAAGGGTTTAGGGATTCTGGGATGAAAGAAAATGTTTTCTATTTCTTTTGTTTTTTTTCTTTTATTATTTAATTTTGCAAGTAAACAAAACAAAATGCCATTAGATAATTTTTTTTTTTAAAACTTAACATTATCTTAACAAAACAACTGAACTGAATGACTTCAAAAATTAATTTAAGGACCTATTTTACTAAAGTATAATAATTTGGGTACTAAATTTGCTAATTTGGCTTTTGATTTACCAACGTTTACTTCTAATTTTAAAATTTATTTATTTATTTTACAATATCTACAGATTATACTGGTCCAAGAAGAACTAGATGTGCTGCTTGAGGTTAGTAATTTTTTTGATTCGTAGTGCGCATCGGGATTTTTAATATATCAAAATATCTAGTCTCATGTTTATATTTTATAGAATATCATATTCACTCTCTTAAAACTCAGTGTCCCTATTATATCACATAGTGTAATATTTAGTTTTTATAGTTCGGATTGGCTATCAAATTTGATACCAACTGTTAGGACCCGTGTCAAGCCTTGGAATCGTGCCGCGGTATGATCGTATTCCCAAAGTTTTACCTAAGAGCATAACGTTTTTTTTTTTTCAATTTAATCAAAAATTTAGTCTCAAGTAATGAACAAAAGAAATCTAAATCCTCAATATAATAAATAATTTCAAAGGAAAGTTCAAAAACAATATCAAAAATATAATCTCTCAAAGAAATTTTGAAACAATGTTAGAGGTACAATTCAAAAATTTATTTGAAAACAAAATAATCTCTAAAAAAGATAATTATGCAATCAAAAATAATATCTAATTTAATTACGAGAATCGAGGTCCCACATATTCTTTAACTCATCATCGTTAGTATCGGTAAAAAAGAGAAATAAAGGGAAAATGAGTAAGATACAAGCTCAGTGAATAAACAGAATATTTATCTTTTTCTTATTTTTTAAATTATGAGAAAATAGATGTAATTCAAAAGTCATGTTTTCAAATTAGTTATTCAATCAAAATAAACTTTTTCACAACAAAACTTTCTTAATCAATAAATACATATCAAATTCAAATAACTATTCTTTTAGATAGGCTCAAGCAAGGGTTGGTTTAACCAAATTCATTCCTAAAGACCAAATTTATTCCTAATTGCAGGTATATTAGAACTTATAAACGTATAAGCTTTTGACCATGTTCTATGAGTTTAGAACTTATAATTTGGAATATATTCCTCCAACTAAATCCTAATAAACTTGAGCCAAAAAAAAAAAACTTATATATTTTTGGGGAAAATTTAAATAATTTTAACAAAATAAATTTTCTTCAAATAAAGAAAATGGAAATTTTTTGGTAAAAATTTTGGAAGTAAAAATTTTTTAGAAAGTTAATAAAAATCTTCATGAAGTAAATTTTTGAACAAATTAATGTAAAAGAAAATCTTTTCATTAACGTTAAAATAGAAAAAAAGAAGGTCCTTGCTGCAATAAAAAGAAACGAATTATTTCCTTTAGAAAGAAACGAAATAAACAAGAATTAAAGAATTTTCATTAAAATACAAAAATTAAGAATCAAAAACTTATTTTGGTAAAACGAAAGAAACAACAATTCAAAGAATATTATCAAAAATAAAAATCAAGAAATCAAACTAATTTCGACGAAGCGAAAAAAAGAAGAATTTCAAGAATTTTATCATGACGAAAAGCAAGAATTGGAAAACTCGGTTCAATAAAATGAAAGAAGCAAGAATTCAAAAATTTTAATCAAGAGACAAAAATCAAGAATTTAAAAACTTGATCTGATTTAACAAAAGAAATAAGAATTTAAAGATTTTTATCAAGAACAAAAATTAAGAATCGAATACTCAATTCAATGAAACAAATAAACAAGAATTTAAAATTCCTTATCAAAAGACAAAAATTAAGAATTGAAAACTCAATTTGATGAAACGAAAGAAAGTATGAACTCAAATAATTTTATCAAATAAATGGGATGTGAAGAAAATTAAAATATCAATTACTCACCTCTTAAGATTCAAAGAAACAGAGATAAAAAACAAATTAATTCATTCGGAGAAAAATAAAAATAAGAATTTATCAAGAAAATAGAAAATAGAAATATTCTATTTATTTTTATTATACAAAAAAATAGTTTTATAAGACACTATAGTTAGTATAAGTTTACAGATTTATAATACTCAAGAGGATGATCTTGCCCTTCAAAAATCATCACGTGCCGAGCACGTGATAAATTTTGGTTGAAAGGACTTAACAAGTTGCTCGTAAAAAGATGTAAAACTTAATAAGTTAAAAAAAAAATTGTGGATTTATGTTAATTAATGAAAATAGTTAGAGGATTAAATCGGTTAATTTTTCAAATAAAAATTATAATAACATTAATAGGAATTATAAAACACAAAATTTATTTTTTTAATATAAATTTTAAAAATTAGAAATATTATAATATTTTTTACAAGTCTATTGTAAAAATAATATAATTTTTTTAAAATAAAATATAAAAATTAAAAAAAAAAGAATTTACATCGTCAAATATAATTTTTTTTTTACTTTATCTAGTATTTTTTTTTTCTAATATTTGATTATATTTATATAGTTTTATTTTTTTAATTTGCATATTTTTTTTAAAATTATTCGTGTTGGGCGTCGGATCTTCTAAAATATGAATATTGTGTAATTTACTTAATAAAATTAAAATATGTATTAATTTAATTAATCTCAAAAATTAGACATTAATTTTCATTAAATTAATATTTATAATTTTAATAAAATAAAAATTATTAAAATATTTTTAATTTTTTAGACTAATGAAAATATAATTTTTATGTTTTAATAATTTTCTTTATTCAATTGTAATTTTTACTTTGTAAAATATTAGAGATGATTCTAAAAAGTAGAGTACGAATTTTTTTTACAAAGATCCATTCAAGTCTGTTAAAAAAAATAATATATTTTTTAATAAAAAATATCATAATTAAAAAGTAAAAAAAAAAATCATAATTTATCTCATCAACATAATTATTCTTTTAATTTATCTTATATTTTTTATAATATTTAATTTTACTTATTATAATTATAATTTTTTTTTCAATCTACACACACACATATATATATATATATATTTAATTTTATATTTTTACTCACAATATATGTATATATATATCAATGCAATTTTAATATTTCTTTTGTATTAGGAAATTTTGATCAACTTTGTAGATTTACAATCAAAGATATAAAAGTTTAACATCAAAGATATATAAGTTCAACATTAAAAGCGTTTAATACAAGTGTTACTCGCGCATGAGATAATATATTTGGGAGATAACTACTTTAGAGAATTTTTTTTTCATTTCATGTTTTACGGAAACAAATCAAAACCTGATTTTTTATAATTTAAATATATAAAGTTTACAAATTTCATAAAAATATTACATAAAGTAGAATATGAAAACAGTAAATAATTATTTTTGAAACCAATGAGAAGATTATAAAATAATAACATGATTTGAGTGGTGTAACCAAATTAAAGCAAATAACACTCTTACGACAAAATAAACATCATATCTCTTATTCGTAACAACAACACTAGTCATGGTTTAATTTCTTTCTGAAAGCTTAGACAAGTTTGACCTGCATCACTAACTAATAAATTTCTATTTAACTTAACACAAAAGCCAGCTAATGATATTTCTTTGACAACAATATCTTTCATATGTGTCTTATTCACAAGAATTTCCAGAAGAGGAAAATCATTTAACATCAAGAAATTTTGTCCAATTGAATGGTTCATCTCATTCATGAAAGTATATACCACCACTTTCAATGTCTAACTGAATCTCTTAGTTAAGTTGAAAAACACTAATGCCTGCTTAAAAATTGACAAAATTTTTCAAAAATCTCTTACCATAGTTTTAAAGTAGGGGGGAGAGAAATCAAAAGAGAATCCAATTAATTAATTAATTAATTGAAAATGTAAAATTAAAGATATTTTTTTTCTCGAGAGTTTGTGACATATTAACGAAAATCCAAATCCCTCAAGAAAAAATCCGAGATTTCTCATCTTAAAAGAATTATTCCAAGAAATCAATCTATTCCTTTTGTACGCAGGTTATGAAAATACCAGTAAAATATAAGAGGTGTAACCAAACTAAAATAAATAGAAAAGAAAATTTTTAGCAAATTAAATTTTAATCAAATTCAAAACAAAAAATAAAAACTTACATTTTCTTCATTTTCGAAAGCATCTTCAAAATTCTACTCTCATCTTGAATTCTTCAAGACCAAGCTAAGTTTCTTGGTCCAAAAGACCATTAGAGGAAAGCTTGGGGGTTCCTCCTCTCTCTCTCTCTCCCGCTTTCGAATATTTCATAGTTTTTTTAAGAAGATTCGGAAGAGAAAGAATTGCAAAAATATATAACATATAAACACATGTTAAAATCGATCTACAATAATTGAATCAAACAAAGTTTTAAGAAAATAAATAAATATTTCAAACATAAAGGGCATAGTGCGTTCTATAATAGCTGAATCTCATCTTGTTGATTCTTTTAGCTTCCTCAAGTGTTCGTGCAAGTGAGTTCATAGAGCTGCCTCTAAACATATTTACCAATATCTTCAACTCTCTCCATGAGTTGAAGATAAATTAAGAATATGTTATCTCCACTAGCGTCCGGTAAGATAATATACCCAATCATATAAAAGGAAAATGTCCGGGTCGCTCGACAAAGCTCCTCTTCTACAGGATTTTCAAAAATTTTCAAAATTTTTTCTCTTAATATAGATAGTTTTAGAATTCTTTTGTCGTCATTTTTTTTTTCTAGTACATAAATACTCTCCTAAGTATTTTTTACAAAGTTCAATATTATTAAGTTCTTTGTCTGTTACAGGTTTCCTAGCAATAGGCAAGCTGATTATATACAAAATATCTAATAAACTAAAAAAATACTATATCTACTAAACCTAAAACAACAAACATCTTTATCGTATGCTTGTATCATTTTAGTAAGAAGTAATAAATTATTTTTACAACTTGACACCTTGTGAAGTTCAACAAAATCGGTATTTTTGAGAAAATTTGTCAGCTTTGAATTAAGTTCTCATTTTACCAAGTTCTCCAAATGTTCCAGAAGTTTCTATTGTTTATACAGTAAATTGTCTTCAGTTTCTATTTTATGTAACGCTTTTATGAAACTTGTGAATCATATGTTATTTAAATTATGAAAAATCATGTTTTGATTTGTTTACATAAAACATGGAATGAAAGAAACTTCTCCAGGGTTGTTATCTCTCAAAGATATTTGATGGGACATGGGCGAGTAGCACTTGTGTTGAACGTCTTTGATGAAACTTATATATCTTTGGGAGATAACAACATTAGAGAAGTTTCTTTCATTCCATATTTTACGGAAACAAATCAAAATCTGATTTCTCAGAATTTAAATAACATAAGGTTTACAAGTTTCATAAAAGCGTTACATAAAGTAGAAATTGAAGATAGGTTATTGTATAAACAATGAGAACTTTTGGAACATTTGGAGAACTTGGGAAAATGAGAACTTGAATCAAGGCTGACAAATTTTCTCAAAAATACCGATTTTGTTGAACTTTACAAGGTGTCAAGCTGTAGGAATAACTCATTCCTTCTTACTAAAATGATACAAGTATATGATAAAGATGTTTGTTCTTTCAGGTTTAGTAGATATAGTATTTTCTTTTAGTTTATTAGATATTTTGTATATATAATCAGCTTGCCTATTGCTAGGAAGCCTGTAACAGACAAAGAGTTTAATAATAGTGAACTTTGTAAAAAGTACTTGGAGAGTATTTATGTAATAGAGAAAAAAATGACGACAAAAGAATTGTAAAACTATCTATATTAAAAGAAAAATTTTTGAAAATTTTTGAAAATTCGTAGAAGAGGAGTTTTGTCGAGCTACTTGGACATTTGCCTTTTACATGATTGAGTATGTTATCTTACCGGATGCCAGTGGAGATAGCATATTCTTAATTTATCTTCAACTCATGGAGAGAGTTGAAGATATTGGTAAATATGCTTGGGGGCAGCTTTATGAGCTTACTTGCACGAACACTTGAGGAAGCTAAAAGAATCAACAAGAGGGGATTCAGCTATTAAGGGACGCACTATGCCATTTATGTTAGAAATATTTATTTATTTTCTTATAACTTTGTTTGATTCAATTATTGTAAATCGATTTTAATATGTGTTTAAATGTTATATATTTTTGCACTGCTCTCTCTTCCGAATGTTCTTAAAAAAATTATGAAATATTTGAAAGTGGGAGAGAGAGAGGAGGAACCCCCAAGCTTCCCTCTAATAGTCTTTTGGACCAAGAAGCTTAGCTTGGTCTTGAAGAATTCAAGACGAGAGTGGAATTTTGAAGATGCTTTTGAAAATGAAGAAAATGTAAGTTTTTATTTTTTGTTTTGAATTTGATTAAAATTTAATTTGCTAATTTTTTTTTTCTATTTATTTTGGTTTGGTTACACATTTTATATTTTACTACTATTTTCATGACTTGCGTACAAAAGGAATAGATTGATTTTTTGGAGTAATTCTTTTGAGATGAGGAATGTGGGGTTTTTTTGAGGGATTTGGATTTTTGTTAATATGTCACCAGCTTTCGGGGAAAAAAATCTTTAATTTGACACTTCCAATTAATTAATTAATTGGGTTCTCTTTTGATTCCCCCTTACTTTAAAACTACGTTAAGATATTTTTTGAAAGTTTTATCAATTTTTAAGCAGACATTAATGTTTTTATACTTAGCTAAGAGATTTAGCAAGAAATTAAAAGTGGTGGTAAATGTTTTCATGAATGGGGTGAATCTTTCAATTATTCAAATTTTCTTCATGTTGAATGACTTTCTTCTTCTAAAATTCTTGTGAAAAAGATATATATGAAAAGTATTGTTGTCAAAGAAATATTATTAGCAGACTTTTGTTTTGTCAAGTTGAATAGGAATTTTTTGGTTGGTGATACAGGTCAAGTTTGCCTAAGCTTTCGAAAAGAAATTGGGCCATGACTGGTGCTGCGTTACCAATAAGAAATATGATATTTGTTTTGTCCTAAGAGAGTAGTATTTGCTTTAGTTTTGTTACACCGCTCGGATCATGTCATTGTTCTATAGTCTCCTCATTGGTTTTAGGAGCAATTATCTATTGTCTTCAGTTTTTACTTTATGTAACGCTTTTATGAAATTTGTAGACCTTTTATTATTTAAATTCTGAAAAATCAGGTTTTGATTTGTTTCTGCAAAACATTGAATGAAAGAAAGTTTTCTAAGATAGTTATCTCTCAAAGATATTTTTTCATGCGCGAGTAACACTTGTGTTGAATTTTAGTGATGTTCAACTTATATATTTTTGATGTTTAACTTTTATATCTTTGATAGTAAATTTATAACGTTGATCAAAATTTCTTAATATAAAAGAAATATTAAAATTACATTGATATATATATATATATATATTATGAGTAAACATATAAAATTAAAAAATATTTATATGTAAATTGAAAAAAAAATTAAAATTATAATAAATAAAATTAAATATTATTAAAAAGAATATAAGATAAATTAAAAGAATAACTATATTAATGAGATAAATTATAGTATTTTTCACTTTTTAATTATGGCATTTTTTATTAAAAAATTATATTATTTTTTTAATAAACTTGAATGGATCTTTGTACAAGCGATTCATACTCTATTTTTTTGAATAATTTATAATTTTTTATAAAGTAAAAATTCCAATTGCATAAAAAAAATTATTAAAATATAAAAATTATATTTTCATGAGTCTAAAACATTAAAAATATTTTATTAATTTTTATTTTATTAAAAATTTATAAATATTAATTTAACGGAAGTTAATGTATTTTTTTGGGATTAATTAAATTAACGTGTGTTTTAATTTTATAAAGTGGATTACACAATATTCTATATGATGTTTTAGGAAAACTGATGTCGAACACGAATCATTTTAAAAAAATATGCAAATTAAAAAAAATAAAACTATATAAATAAAATCAAATATTAGAAAAAGATACAAGATAAAGTAAAAAAAAAAAAAATCATATTTGATGATGTAAATTCTTGTATTTTTTTATTTTATTTTAAAAAATTATATTATTTTTTCAATAGATTTGTACGGGTCTCTAGGTCTGTACTCCACTCTTTTGAATTATTTATAATTTTTTAGAAAATAAAAAGTATTATAATCTTTCTAATTTTTAAAATTTATATAAAAAAAAAACTTTTATGTATGTTTTAATAATTCCTTTTAATGTAATTATAGTTTTTATTTTATAAAAAAATATGAATATTAATTTAATGGAAATTAACGATATTAGTCTTTTAAATTAATTAAACAGACACGTGTTTTAATTTTATCAGTATATTAAATAATATTTTAAGAGATTCGACATCCACCACGAATCATTTTAAAAAAAATGCATAAATTTTAAAAAATAATAAAAATTATAATATATAAAATCAAATATTATGAAATAAAACAAGATAAATTAAAATATCAACCTTTTTTTCTTTTTTTTTTGGTAAATAAATTAAAATATCAACCATGTTGATGAGATAAATTCTGATATTGTAATATTTTGTCACACATTGTAAGTTTATATGGATATGTCATAAATTATAAGTATGGACTTATGTACTTATTGTAAACTGAGGATCTCTTTCGGTGTAGGAAAGACAGTGTCACTTAGTTGAATCTAGCTACCACTAGGCCCATGGTCGCGGCACAAGCTCGTGGACCTGGGTTGTGATACTCAAACCAGTGTTAGGGCAATTAAGGAATTTTCAAAGTTTTATTAATTACTAGAAATTTTTTAGATTTTTATGAATTACTAAGAGAGATTATGAATTACGTAATTATTATTATTTATCTTTAAGTTATTTTATCATACAAGAAGTTCTACTGATATTTGGTTTTAATATGTAGTAGTTAAGAAAATTCAATTGATGAGTATTAACGAGGTAAGTCAATTTTTCGATTTCTTTTATGTTTAAATTTGATTTATTAGGAAGAACTTAAATTGATTTATGATAATTAGGTTGAAATTTAGATATCAAATAGGTGGAATATCAAACTTTAATTGGAGCTCGATTGTAGAGGTGAGTAAACAAAATATTTCAATTTTCTTGATAAATTTTTATTTTTGTTTCTCTACGAATGAATTGATTTATTTTTTACATTCTTGTTTCTTCAAATTGTAAGAGATGAGTAAATAGGGCTCTAATGGGGACACTAATTTTTAAGGGGGTGAATATGATATTTCATAGAATATAAACATGAGTTTAGATATTTTGATAAATTAGGAGATCTAATGTCCACCATGAAATGAAAAAATTACTAACATCAAGCGACACATCTAGTTCATTCTGGACCAGCATAATCTGCAGATATTGTAATAGAAATAAATAAATTTAAAAATTAGAAGTAAAAGTTGGTAATCAAAAGCCAAATTAGCAAATTTAGTACCCAAATTATTGCACTTTAGTATAGTTGGTCCTTAAATTAATTTTTTTAACTAAATAGATTCTTAAACTATTCAATCCGTGTGAAATAGGTCCTTCCGTTCAATTGTTCTGTTAAGATACCTTTTAAGTTTTCTTTTTTTTTTTTTTTTAAAAGAAAAATTGTCTATGGGTATTTTGATCTTTTTACATGCAAAATTGAATAATAAAGGAAAAAACAAAAGAAAATAGAAAGCATTTTCTTTCATCCCTGAATCCCTAAAACCCGAAAATGTTAAACCCTAAAACCTAAAATCCTTAAACTTAAATCATAAACCCTAAATCTCAAAAATTTTAAACCCTAAACCCTAAACCTAAGTCCTAGACCCCAAAACACTAAACCCTATACCTTAAGCCCAAAACTCAAAACCTAAGCCCTAAACCTTAAGAACTAAGCCCTAAAACCCAAACCCCCAAAACTAAACCTTTAAACTCTAGAACCCTAAACCCTGAACCCTTAAACTCTAAACCATAATCCCTAAATTAAGTTCTAAACCTTAAACCCTAAATTTAAGCTAAACTTTAAAACCTAAGCCTTAAATTCTAAACCAGAATCCCTAAATTTAAGTTCTAAACCTTATCACTACTAGAAAAATGGCTATTATCAACTCGAAGATACCAACTAATCATTTTATGTTGGTATTTACCAACACATTACCAATTAATTACCAACCGATTTAAAAATTAGAGAAATTTAATTAATTTCCAACTAATTA
>JAXGGT010042225.1:0-11965 GCA_035583425.1 Marsdenia floribunda
GAATTCGATTGAACATTAATAGGTTTCCTAGACAAGCGCCTATTCCATCAATTCATGTTAAATCTACGACCCGTGAACATCAAGGTAATCCATGAAGCCATGAAAAATTCAAATTCGAAAGCAATATAAGTAGCTTCAGTGCAATTCTGAACTTTAACCGATTCTTCATTGAATCTTTTGTAAAATGCAGCTAATGGTTCATCATGCTTTTACCGAATGTTATGTAAATGCATTCTTGGCTTCTTCGGGAGAGAACTAGCAACAAATTGTTGTAAGAATAAAGTTCCTAGCTGATAGAATCTAAAAATGCTATTAGATGGTAGAGAGATAAACCATTCTAAAGCGCGACCAGATAGTGTAGTAGGAAAACACTTGCATAGTAAGGCATCATCAGTAGAATACATGAACATAGCAGTAGTATAATAAGTCAAATGCATGGCTGGATCAGTCAAACCATCATATCTATTAATTTTTGGGGGCTTAAAATTGGGTGGGAAGGTTTGATTATAGAAATCAGCCTTTAAAGGGGTAGCAGTTTACATGTTCCAGGGAAGATTATTTGGTTGAAAACTAGGCATTAAGTGTTGTAATTGTGTAAACATATCATGTACTTTGTTTTCTACTGCAACTGAATGAAAAAAGGAAAATTATACTTATCTTGTCCATTTATGAATGGAATAGAACCGATGACTTGATTATTCTGGATGGGAGCGTGTTCCGCAGGCTGAACGTTCGGGGTAGGAGCCGAACCAATCTGATTGACTTGCTGAAAGAAGGTAGGGCACATCGGGGTTATTGTAGGAGCTGGAATTGGTCCCATTTGAGTAATGTTAACATGTTGAAAATGTTCCATGTGCGGTTGTTGAGATGGAACAGTGGTTGGACGATCAGCTCATTGAACAGCAATAGATGGACTATCATCATGTATGACCGAAGGCCGTTGTTGATGTTGAATGGGATCGGGAATTTGATCTCCCAATCGCATGCTCGGATCATGTCTTGGAATTTAGGGAGGAGGTACTGTGTCACCATCATTGTGCATGGGGGCATGGAACTTCTTCTCAGCTTGTTTGTACTTTAAGAATTAGTTGAACTCATTCATATGCATAAGGAGAAAATCAAGTTGTTTACCATGGCTCAAAGAACGATGAAACTCTTCATCTATATCTTCCTCTGAATTATTATTAGATTGGGCATCTTGTGCAGCAACCGTTGGATGAATAGGTGAAGAAATGACAGGTGGAGCATTCTCAGGGATTGGCTCCATTGGTGGATGTTGAACCGATTGAGTGCCATTATCAGGAACCACCGATGAAGGATCATCGATAAATGGCGGAACAGGAGTAGATGCACGTACAACTCTTCTAGCTCTCAGGCCTCTTATACAGTGGGCGCCAATCTGATGTTGCTGAAAGGCAATCAGATAAAACCTCCTCAAATTTGGAGGAGATAAAAATGTATCCTTGTGAGAAAAGCAGCTTCCCGATGGGAAACTGATAATCCCGATGGGAATATCAAAATGCAGCCTGGAAATGTGTTTTTCAAAAGAATAAAATTTCTCTCAAGGAGTTGTTCTCAGTAAAAGAACATATTAAAATGGATTCTAAATGTTGAAATCCGATGGAAAGAAGGCAATTGAAAAGAGTAAAAGACCTTCTAAAATGTAAGAAGAACTCTCTTGTAAAATGCTCGAGAGAAGAAGTTTAAAGAGTGAGAATTGTTTAATGAAAGATCATCCCCTGCTTTGGTCATTAAAACTTCCTTTTATAGATGAAAATCATAAGGAAGATATTTTATTTGGGAGGTTAAGATTCCTTGCCCTCCATGTAAGTTGGGTGAAGTACCCAAAAATATCTTTAAGGGAGATTTTAGGCTCTTTTTGATGTAATAAAAAGATTATGCGATTTTAAGATGTGAAATGCCTCAAGGGGAAAAATGTAAAATTGGTGTGGTTAGCACCAAACATCTCAATAAACTCTCTTTTCTCAAGATTGTTTCAAGAATATCTATCAACCTCTGAATAGACATTATACATCATATGTATGTACCTTCTAAATTTGTACTAAATATTAAATTATTATTTATTTAAAACTTCTTTTGAACAATATTAACATAAGTCCTAATCCTTATCATATAAGGATTATGTATTTTAACCAAATATTATATAGATTTCTTATTCAATGAGGAAATCTAAATACCTAACTTATTATTATTTGTAATTTAAAGTAATCTTATTCTATTAAATTACTATAGGGAGTAATAATAAACCATAATCATTCTAGTCCATTCTTAATGTGAGACCCTATAAGTTCAATTAATGTTTGTAGTAGGCCCATATCATATTTAGAGTCTACAAGTCACAACTGGCCTCTAGCAAGATATTACGACTACCCAAGTTAAATGAAAACTCGTAATCCAAGAGAAACTTTAATATAATCCAGAACATAATCTTCTTTTTTTCACGATATATTGATAGAATGTAAAACATGGATAAAAGTCAACTTTATATCATTCTATCTTTAATTTCTCAAAACCCAATTATACTATTAAACAAATGATATTTATCTCTATCAATTCATTTCAGTGCAGCCATTCATTTCTTAGTCTCAATTGTCAAAGAGCCAGAGATATATTTGTTATAATAAGAGGGGAAAATTCCATCTGAACTACCTATATCTCACTACATGATTCTTATCATTCTTAATAAAATCTTTATAATCATCCGATTACAGAAAATGTTTGACTATGTCAAAATATAATTATCCTCGTATTGAGAACCACAATACTTACAAGTCCAAGGATTTAATGACATGACTGTTAGAGATTACCATATGACTTTGTTCCATACAGTAATCTCAAGTGGGTATGTCCAGTATTTGTTCTCAAAAAATATATATGAATTAAATTTATATCTTATACACATATTCATCTTTGAGCACTAATCAAACTTCATACTAATTTTAATTTATTGTTATTCTCATAACAATGATTGATTATGGACATTTAAAATAACTAACTTTATTAAAGGATATCCTTATAGAATAATTATGTAAATTTAAAATAATAAATTAAATCTTAATAGTCAAAATACTATGTAAATAAAATAGGCCTAGGTTCTTTAGACAATATTGCTCCAAAAAAGTCTTGGATCCCTTTTATAATTTCTTCTTAACCTTTTAGTGGTAAAGTGGCACTGGTGTTAGAGATCTCAAATGGTGTTTAGCAAATTTTCAAAGAATTATGCAAAATCTAAAGGTAACGAAGAAAAAAAAAAAAGTAGCATTGTCCACAAGGTAGTGTAGGATTTTGTTCTACAGATGCTATGGAAGAGCTTTCTTGATGGTTAATTTATGATCAAGATTGATTATGTCTATTTTGAACTCCTATAATTATTATAGTAGGGATTCAATCATCCTTTATTATCTGTATCTTACAGAATTCAAGTAGTTTTTTCTTCATCATTATCATCTGGTATCTGTTCTATCTAATCAATCAAATTCATAAAACACTTCTTGAAAGCTTTAATATCTCCCATAATTTTGAATACACCTCTAGATTTTTGTATCAGCAATTTGTTTCGTAGTCGTTTACCATGGCTTTCATCATGGACACACATGGTTTTTGATGAATTAAATTGTATGGAGAATAATTGTCTACTAAAATAAACTCATAATCGATGTTTCTACATGAATTGTTAGGTTATCCCTACTGTACTATAAAGACCCACACCTAATGATATGTACAAATTATCTAAAATATCCTATTAGAGGTTTCTATGTGAATTTTCGTTTTTCTATTGGTAAACACATTTGTTTTAAAGCATGAATCCATGTACATAATGTTCACTGAGCTTCGTATGTAAACTTGAATTCTTTTCATAAAGAATAATACATTATGAAAAGCAATGACTAAAAATCTGTCATCATGACCATTGATGTTTCAAATATTTCTATTAGGTTTCTTTTTTTCCTTTTGCTTCTAGAAAATTCAATTAAGGATGAGGTAATGATGTCGATCTTTAGGCTCTTCAAGATGTTTTGGGGGACATGGATGAAGTTTCGGAATTTAGGTTGACTTATTTAATTCAGTTCAAAAAAATTCCAAGTGTTAACTTTTCTTTATGAAATTTTATATTTCATTTTTCCAAAAAAGAATTATTAGTAGTGTGAACAACATCTTAATTGCGCAAACAATATACGTTACAAGTTCCACTTTTCTAATGGCGTGATCATTTTCTTTCATGGTGGTAAGATTTTTTTTTTTTTTTTATAATTCTAGATTGATAGGAATGTAGTTTCTAAGCATAGTTAATAGGGTAAAGTTTGTGTTCCTTTATGTCTAGTTGTGACTGTAATAGAATGGCGAATAGGGATCGGGAACATTATTTTCTTGTTGCTAGTTAGTTTTTGTTTATTTTGTCATTATGGAAAGATTTCCTTCATGGCTAAGAGGGTGTACTTTCAAATGTTGGGAAGCTTAATTTGTCTCTCGACTTGAGAAATTTTATTCTCTTTAAGTAACTCCTCTCGATCAATATGTCAAAATTCATTTTTGCAACATTCTAGCTCTTTCACCTTTAATATATTTATAAAATTTGACAAAAATTCATGTGTCTATTGAGGATGAAGGATGTTTAATTTCTCATACTAGTAGTGGCCTTTTTAGCATTATTAAAAGCTTCAATATAGAATGCATTTATCTAATACTATAATGTTTTAAGATTTGTGGAGCTATTATATCTTTCCTTGATGCAGGCTTAAATCTTGATATTTGAGCTCTTTGGTAATCAAACTATAAAGTTTGATGAATGCAATAATGTTCCAAAAGGTTGAATGCTTTTAAACCATAGGTAGATGGTGTTCTAGTTGGGTACATATAATTTATGCAATCATCTCTGATGTGAATTGTAAAAAGACTTTGGAGGATAGCGTGGATAACATGTTTTCGAGACATGACAGAAATTAAAGAAGAAATTCAATTCAAGTCCTATAGGGCAATTACTAGATCACGGGAAAAGAGGTTCAAAGAAACATGTAATAGATTAATTCAAGAGGTTTCGAGTACTCAAGCATATTCGTGGGGCCCAAGAACAGAGATCCACAAGCGTGTGTCAATTTAATCCAAGCCCAAGAATAAAAGAGTCACACCATCATAACTGAAATATTTATTTATAACTGAATAATTACCTTTACTTATTAAATTAAAGGCTTGCAAGCCAATTTGATCCAATTTGATTTAGTTTTCTTTTTGTTTAGTTTTCCATTTGTAACATTATTAGGGTTTTTAGAAAGTTTATAGGTCGGTTGATTTAGGAAGTTATTGTAAACCTAAGCACATAAATAGGTTTCATTAAATCAAAAAGAAGGGACTTTTCATCCAAAAATATTAATTAGAGTTACCTATATTAGTTCTATGAAGAACCCTTCTTGAACTTATCAGATTCTTCCGTGGTGTTCATACTCAATTTATCAAACGGATTTCACAACCATTTGTGGTGTCATTCATCATACTAAGGTTCGTTATTCGCACTAAACAATGGGTTAAGGTCATCTATACTAAGGTTCTTGATTGTGTTAGGCATTAGCTCAAGGTTTATCCATATAATATTATATTGTATTCTTGGTAGAATATGAAGGATAAGGAAACATTAAAGTAAAAACTAGCGGAAAAAATACAGTTTTACTAGACACATCTAGAACAAGGTACTTAGTTTTTCTTGTCGGTTGCGGAATAACCAACAAAAGGACGCCTTGTACTAGAATTTCTGCTTGAACTTGCGATGGAAGGGATGAAGATGGTGCCAGCTCTTCCATAGGGATTTTGGCCAATCTTATAATCCTTCGCATGAAAAGTCTTCAAGCTTCTTCCTTTTAGCCTTCCAGAGTATGACTCTTCCTTGTTCTAAGCTTTAGCTTGGTGAGAGCATTTAGTGGATAAAAATTATTCTAGAGAGGAAGAGAGAGAGGATCAAAAAAAAAAATAAAGAGTGGCGGCACAATAATAATGAGAGTTTTTCTTAGGGTTCAATTCCTTTAAAGATAATTGCTTTTAGGTATATTCTTCCCATAGGAATAGGAAACCAAAAAATCAGCTATCTCATCTAAAAGGAAAACTGAAACCTAGTTGGATACTACCTCAACAATTTTGGCCATCCAAGGACTTGACAAAGTCCTAATGGCCAAAATTTCTTAGTCCCAAAGGGGCAAGGTTTTGTGATAAAAAAATCTGTCCAAGACTGGTCCAAACTTCTTAATTAATTAATTGTCTTTTTTGGGCCTTATAAAAAACCCAAGACTAATTAATTAATTCTAATTGGACTTTTAATATATATCAACATATATCAGCCTAATTTTTAATTTATTCCAGCCCAAATAATGAATTAAATGGTCTCTTAAAATATATTTGATTTCCCTTACAATCAATTATCCAATAAGTCCACATTATGTTTAAACAACACCAAGGTAACATGAGCTATTCTGGGGACCAAAAGACATATTATTCATGACTACTAAAATGACCTAAATACCTTTGCTACCAAATAGCTGTATTTTATCATTTTACATATTTTCATTCATCACCATATGAAAATATTGACCTTAAGAATAATACTGCTAAAGTATAGTCTCCAACCTGCAGGTAAAATGATGGAAATACTCCTCTATGTAACACCCATCAATAAGACAGGATAAATATACTAACACATATCTCAAAGACATCTACCATCCTCAAATTTCTAGTATGATAATCCATGACTCACTCAAATGTACTTAATTAATATTGGAAACTACCCAAAAGCACACATTCTAACGTCACGTTCTCAGGGCCCTAGATTATTTAGATTATCCTGGACAATCACAAGGGGGTGATTAATCCTCACTATGTGAGGCATTAAACTCTTTTGTATGAGTTCGTCTTAACTAACTAAAGCAATACACCCAATATATAAGGCTATTGATCTCACAAAAGAAATTTCACCCAACATATATCAAAGTGTAAAACTCTAGCTTCACCAGACCTCCAACTCATACTCAAGTATATCCGCCCACGCTATAGCAGTAATAGTCTGGTCTCTATAATTATAGTACTTTCAGAGAGACTACTACTACACGTCTAGTTCTATGTATACGAAATACACTTATGCCTATGACGTGAGTGAACTACTCTCTGATTTAAGGTAAACTATTCCTCGTTGGAAATCATTACATCAAAGTCTTACCTTGATGAAATGCCCAATTCCGAAAAACGACTAAAAACATAATTTTACTTGTACAACAAGTACCCATGAGAAACCTTTGAAATAGCAACGTACTTCAGCCTCTATTGTAGAATTAGCAATACAAGATTGCTTGATGCTTCTCCATGAAATAGGTCCTCGAGACAAAGTGAAGACATATCCATTAGTGGGTTTTTGTTTCATCTTTATCTACATGGAAGTCTAAGTATGTGTAACTGGTAGGAACCAAATCATCAGCACGATACACAAGCATATAATCTCTTGTTTCCTTGAGATACTTAAGTATATGTTTGACGGCTTGCCAGTGGGCTTCCCTTGGGTTCGACTGATATCTTCTAACCACTCCCACAACAAAGCAGATATCTAGCCTGGTACACAGCATTCCATACATGAGACTTCCTACAGCCGAAGCATGAGGAATCCTACTCATCCTTTGCTTGTCTTCCAGTATCTGAGAACATTGCTTGGAAGATAAGGATGTCTAAAGGGTATGATAGCCCCTTTACATTGATCCATGTTGTCCTTGACCAATATCTTGTCAAAATAAGCAGATATAGATAAGCTTAAAATTCTTTGCTTCCTATCTCTAAGAAGCTTAATGCCTAGAATGTAGCTAGTTTCTCCCAAGTCTTTCGTGTTGAATTGACTAGATAGCTAAACCTTAACAGATGACAATGTCCCTACATCATTTCCGATGAGTAGAATGTCATCCACATAAAGTACCAAGAAAATTATTTTACCATTGTCTGATTTCCTATACACACATGATTCATGCATGTTTTGAATGAAACCATAAGCTTTCACAACTTATGTTCCATTCTCATGATGCTTGCTTAAGCCCATAGATGGACTTCTTAAGCTTACAAACCATTTTTTCTTGGCCTTTGGAAACATTCTAGGTGGGTCATATAGATGTCTTCGCTAAGATAGCCGTTTAAGAAGACCGTCTTGACATCCATCTTCCATATCTCATAGTCATAGTGACATACAATGGCTAAAAGAATTCGGATAAATTTAAGCATAGCTATTGGCGAAAAGGTTTCCTCATAATTAATCCCTTATTTCTGAGTATAACCCTTAGCAACCAACTTTGCTTTGTAGGTTTCAACCTTTCCATCCGCACCTTTTTTTTTCTCTTCTATACCCACTTACACCCAATGGGTTTTATCCCATCAAGCACAGTGACAAGATCCCATACCTGATTAAGGTACATAGAAACAATCTCGACATTCATAGCTAGCTGTTATTTGTCTGCATCAACATCAATAATGGGCTTATCGTATCTAGTGGGATATTATTCCTGATGATCATAGATTAGATCATAAATCTCTCCAATCCACCATTCTGGAACTCTTGTGATCCTCCCACTATGACAAGGCTCACTCTGTATAGGAACATCTGGTTGCATTTCTCTTAGTTCCTTGATCCAGGTGTTAGAAGTACCTAAAGGTTATTTAGTGACCAACTTCTATTCTAACTCTACTCTACTTGAACCCATGGTGGAATAACTATTTCATCCTCTAAGTATCTAGCATTAGTACTAATAAGTACTTTATGCTCTTGAGGATGATAGAAATATCCACCTCTCGTTCCTTTTGGATACCCAACAAAGTAGCATAACTCTGATCTTAGTTCCAGCTTACTTCCTTTTGTTAGTACATAAGCTGGACAACCCCATATCTTGAGATGATTCAGACTAGGCTTTCACCCAGTCCACATCTCATATGGTGTCCTAAGTACTGATTTGGAAGTTACCAAGTTCAAAATATATGTCGTTGTTTCTAAGGCATATCCCCAAAAGGAAACATGAAGAGATGCCTAACTCATCATGCTTCTGACCATTTTCATCAAAGTTCTATGTCTTCTCTCAATTACTCTGTTCTACCGGGGAGTCCCAAGCATAGTTAACTAAGATACTATGTCGTGATGTACTAAGTAATCCTTAAACTTACTGAGAAGGTACTCTCCACCACGATCTGATTTCAATATCTTAATTAGTTTACCTGTTCAACGCTCCACTTTAGCCTTAACTCCTTGAATTTATCAAAAGATTTAGACTTGCGCCTCATCAGATAAATGTAACCAAAATGTTTGTGATCATCTGTGAATGTAATGAAGTACTTGTAAACCCCTCTACCTGATGTAGTCATTGGACCACAAACATCCATATGAACTAGTGTTAGTATTTCCATCGCTCTATCTACATTACCAGTAAAGGACCTTTTAGTCTTTTTACCTTTAAGGCAAGATTCACACTGAGACCACTCTTTCAATCTCAATGAACCTAAAGGCCCATCATGGATTAACCTCTAAATCTGGTTAGGATTTATATATCCCAATCTGAGATGCCATAAATACAAGTCATTTGATATGGTCTTTCTCTTTCAATGATTAGGTTTAGTTTGAACATTATTTACTTGATTTCGAATAGGATATATATATAAAAATATTCCCATACATGTTTCCTGAAGAGAATAGATTACTATTGCTACTAATGGAAACACCAGTATGGAAAGAAATAGAAAATCCTTGATTCATCAATTTAGAAACTGAAATCAAATTATGTTTAGAACAAGAAACATATAAAATATCATTTAAAACTAACTTCCCATTACAATCAAAAGTAAGCTCAAGATCTCCTACTGCTTCAACCCGTATTCTTGCTCCATTGCCTACTTGAAGTCCATGCACACCATTATTGAGTCTCCTTGTCCTTTTGAAACCTGCAAAGAGTTAGCAATTAAAATAGACTTTAGGTATAGAGCAATACCTAATGTAGACTTGACTAAGAAGTCTGGACAATCTTTCTTTCAATGCCTCTTCTTGCCACATTTGAAGCACTTGCCTTTGGGCTTCTCCCTAGGCTTGGCTTGACTAGATGCTTTGGGGTGGACCCCTGCATTGTTCTGGAACTTTTTCTTCTTGGATTTTTTAGTCTTTGTCTTAATTCCAGAAGAAGACATAGAATGAGATACCAAAAATTTTGACGTGGGCTTCAGTGGAATTCTTTCATAATCCCCATGAGACCTATATTCAATTGTTCATATTGTAGTTCAAATTGAACTGAGTGTATGAGTCAGGCCGAGTCTCAAGGATCATGTCAATTTGCTCTTAAGATCTATCGTCGCGCCTTGGACCTCGGCCTCCTCGAAGTAAGCAATTATCTTAAGCAGATGCTCTCGAACTAATGCTCCCTCAACCATCCTAGTGTTCATGATTGCTCTAAGAGCTTCTTGCCTTGCTAGCCGACTCTTGTTAGCAAACATAGTTCGCAACGACAAATCAATGCCGTACTTAGTAGCCATGTGCTCATGCTTAGATATGAGTATATTAGACATAAAAGCCAACATATAGCATTTAGCCATCTCGTTTGCTTTCTTCCATGCTTTCTCGGCCTCTCGTTCCTGATCAGTGGAATCTTCCCCAACCTCAGGATAGGGATTTGTACGAACATACTTGTACTCTTCTGTAGTGACTACTATGTGCAAGTTCCTCTTCCAGTCCACCTAATTTGGGCCTGTCAACATTTTCTCCTTGAGAATGATTGACAATGGACTGAAACCAAACATTTCTGAAGTGTTGCAAAAAACATTCACTTAGTTTCCAAGAAATAAATATATAAAGGGCACATTCTTTATATTATTTCTTTGATAATAGATAACTCTTAAAACTATTATCAATAATATAAATAGTTTGGCTCTTAGAAAAGCTAATAGAGCTTCGTGGGAAGATTAATAGCATCCTAAGTTAAGTGTATAACCATCACGAATCAATCTTCCTTAATGGGTAATGATCTAGAAAAAGTTCCACCGATAGGATGGCCACTAATTCACACCACCCACATATAATCTAATGCTAAAACCTCCAACGTAGGTTGGTTGTTCCTAGCAAATACCCTAGGCCTTAATTCTTACTATTCCGTTAGTTCTAGATACTTGTGAAAATTCATACTATAGGAGGCCATGCTCAGAATGACACGAGAAAATCCACTATCTTTAATGAGAGTTGTGATGGAAGCCACGGGGCCGTTGGAACCCCTCTCCCACTTAATCTTTTATTGAAAATAGAGTTTTGGGCCCAAAAAGGTTTTCTATAATCTTATGAAACTTTAGTAAAATCTAAAATTCAATATTATTCTCTAGGTCAAGGATTAAACCCTTTGAGAGAATAAACCATAAATTTATTTTACTATTCCAAGTTAATAGCCAAATAAAAAACTTTATTAAATAACCGTAAGTTCAATATTATTCTCTATGTCAAAGATTAAACCCTTTGAGAGAATAGACTATGAATTCTTTTATTTTTAAAGTTTCTTAGATTAAAACGTTTTCTCAAAAACCGCCATACCTAGTGAGACTTTGGTCTCACAAGAACTTGGGCATTTGAACATAATAGCGAAATAAGCATGACATCAAAAGTAAACCTTTTTCATGCTCAAACTATTCATTAATTCCTAAGTGATCAAACAATGAATCTAACATCATGAATAAAATTTAATGATCTTGTTTAATCCTAAGGGTGGTTCCTTCTTACTAACCATTTTCATGCAAATTATTTATATTGAAATAAACAAAGCTATTGCAAGGAAATAAAACTCATATGCATGGTTTCAAAAACAACGAGGGAAAAAAAAAAAAACTATGTCTAGAGCCTGTTGATAACGCTAAAACATATCGAGTTTTTAGTATTAAATCATGTCTAGTTTTAGTTGATTTTTAAAGTATTTTGAAT
>JAXGGT010042236.1:0-11963 GCA_035583425.1 Marsdenia floribunda
GCCTACGTAAAATATCTTGAAATTGAAATTCTGATAATATTATTTGTTATGAAATTGTTAAGGGAAGTTTACTTGGTTTAGTTTCTTGATTATCTTGAAATCTTTCTTTTTATTACTGATTTTGAATGTTTTGAAAAACAAGGAAAATGAGTATTCTGCTTATTCACTGGGCTTTTAGCTCATTCATTTCCCTCTTTTTTTATCCCTTCTTTTGCAGATTCAAGTGATGAGGAATAAGAGAGTAGATGAAGCTTGACTCTCGTCTTTTGTTTTAGATTCTTAGTCATTTATTTGCTTTTGGATTGGATATTTAATGTTTTGAATTTGTTAGTTTAATAAGCTTGGGGTGGTACCCCTAACTCTGTTTATTTTCTTTAAAATTTCTCTTGAGACTTATTTATTTACTGGATGTTGAGGATTTAAACTGGAGATTATTTACGTTATATTAAAGACTTAATTCCTTTTGTTTATCTATATTTTGAGATTATTATTTATGTTTTGAGTTCAGAAAGAGACCTTGTGCTCTTGAGGGAAATTTTGAAGGTACGGTCATGCCATGTCTCAGTTTCAGGGCGTGACAGTAATACCAACCCAAGTTAGGAGCAATTAATAAATTTTGAGACTTCTATCTGTAAGAGTTATATATACAAATTACGTAATTATTAGTATTTATTATTTAAATTGTTTTATTTTAATAAGAGTATTGATGGCTGATATTATGTTATAGTCATTAGTAGTTATCTTTTGTTTCAGAAATAGTTTCGTACTTATGCATTTTAGGAGACAAACGTCTAAGCAGAGCAACTAGAAAAATTAAATTGACAAGAATCAATATGCAAGTAGATTATTATTAATATCATGTTTTTTTAATTCATTTTAAGACTTCGATTGGAGAATTGATATAGAACTCACAATTTAATTCAGTTTACTTCAAGAAGAAATTTGGGAATTAACATATAGGTTGACTATGAAATTATAATTGAATTACATTAAGTCGAAATTTGGGAATCAATTAGTTTGAATATCAAATTACAATTGAAGATTGTGAAAAGTGAGTATATGAAATATTTGAAAATTTTATTGATTTGATTTTATTATTACTTTAGATTATTTTCCCTTTTCTTTTTTTTTGGAAATTACAAATTTTTATTAATTCCTCTCTTTTCGTTTTACACTTTTTATTTTATTATTACTGTATGCAAGTCAACCACTACATCGCACCTTCTTCTAAATGTAACTTTTAACTTAAAATCACACACACACACGCACACATATACATGTATATGCATGCAACACCACAAAAACAAATGAAAATGAAAATGTTAATAAGAAAATCGCTCTCTATTGTAGCTCATCAAAAAATAAACATTCCAGCTCTGCTTATGACATGTTGAACCGCAGCACCGTGAAAGTTAAAAGTCATGATTTTGATTCAAGAGATGATCATGATTCTGATGAATCTATGGTTTCTGATTTTCCTACAAAATGTTATAATTCATCTTTGTTGAGTTCAGGCTTTAAACCTCCTGATTCTAAAATAGAAGAGTTTACATTATTTGATTTTCCATATTTGGATATGAATGAGGAAAATATTTGTAATGTAGAAGATTTTATCCATCTTTCACGTGCTTTCATAGAGAAATTATATTACCTATGAAAAAAGTAAGTTATTATTGAAGTGTTTGGTAGGAGAGTTAGCTTTCATTATTTGGTTTATAAACAAAATTAAATTTTGCGTCTTTTATGGGAGCTCAGTCTAATTGATCTTTCCTACGATTTTTATATCAAAAAATTTGATATGATGGAAAATATCTGTAAAGTTCTACATCAAGGACTTTGGTTTTTAGGCCAAAATTTATATTTGTTAGATTACGGGAGCCTAAATTTTGAGCATCTACTACGAATATTCATTCTACTGCTCTATGGGTTCAACAACAAAAATTTCCAACAGAATTCTATAACAGAGATTTGAGCACCAAGGTTGGGAATAAAATTGGATGAACAGTAAAGAAAGATACCGGAACAAACGATATCCTAACATGAAGGTTTACTAGACTACGTTTAGGTGGAAGTGAATAAACCACTTAAAATTGTCGTTCTTATTGGTTATCATAGGCAATCAGCTATATTTTGCCTATGGATGAGCTCCTATCTTGTACCGTAACTTATATTTGGCAAAAAAAAAAAAAAAAAAAAAGGAAAACAAACGAAAAACACTAAAAGAAAATAGGAAATTTGTGATAGTGAAATTGTGACTGATTCATTATTGAATCAGTTCGTTGACAACTTTCCAAAGGAAAGGTATCCGTTAACCACCTTATTGCAAATCGCACAGCCTATGTAATACCTCGTTCTTTGTAATAAGTTTGTGACGGTGAAGAGGTGGTCAAAAAATTAGTCAATGTGAGGTTGCATTAAAAAGTTGTGATGGCTTATTGACAACGATTTTTTCTATTTTTAAGAATATATTTAACTCAGCGACAGTTTAGCAAGCATTTGCTTATTTATTTTTTAGATTTTATTTAATACAACGATAGCTAAGCGAGGGCTTATTTATTTATTTTTTAAAGGGCAAAATATCTTGGTGAAACCTAAACTTTTTCAAATTCTAAGCGTTTGCAATTCAACTTTTTTTCGACCTAAATTGACACTCCAACCTAAAATAGCACTTCCGTTAGCTTTGACTATTAAATTAAAATTCATCCATTAGTTTGCCTTCTGGCAATTGTATTTCCATCTTTTCTTATTAAATGATAAATTTTGTGAAATCATGTGCAGATCAAATGGCATTTTTTACAGGTATTTTAGTAAATAATAACCTTTTAAAATTTTAATAGGATTTAATGATAATAATTACAAAAATCAAGGGGTACAAAACTTTAATTTTTTAGGTTTTTATCTTCGTCTTCTTCTTCATTCTTCTCGATCGCTTACTACTGCTGCTGCTTCTCATCATTGTCACTACTATCCTTGTCATCACCACCTCCATCATTTTCTTTCTTCTAACTCTCTCTTCCCTTGTATCCAATTCCATTCTCCTTCTCACATCACTCTTTGTTCCCATCCCAATTCTCCTCCTTTGAACTCTCTGTGCAGACTCTTTACCATCGTACACCACCCCTCTATGCCACTCCACAACCACAGAGCCAACACTACCAAACCATGTTTAGCTCAAGTTCCACATGAACCCACTAGCAACAATGCGATTACTTCACTAGAGGAAGAAGAATTAAAAAGGGGCCTGTAGAACTCTCATCTTTTGCTCCATTCATGTTTTACTTCTCTCAGGAACCTACTCCTTTTCAATCTTCTACTAGTCTTCTACTCACTGCTCTCTTCGTTGACGTGCCAATCGTAATAAAAAAAGTGGTATTTTTTTTTTGTTATTTCATATTTAATTTCTTTAGCTCTTTGGTGCTGGTAAAGAATTAAATTTACGGTTGTCGTCAAACCAGCTAAGATTAATTTTAAAACTAGTAAGCAATATAGTGTTCACCAGGCCATCTCCCAAGGAAGCCCTAGTCGTCAAACCAATCTAAAGAAGAACTAATCTCAATTAAAGTAGAAGAAGGGGGGGTTTATGTCTAACAAAATTCAAATACAAATAAACAATTTGAAATAAAATGCAATTCAATAATGAGAAAACGTAATCAACCTAGGGTTGATACTGTAATTTAATTTGTCTTCTGAATTGATATTCTAATCCCTTGATTGAATTCTAATTTGGAATCCTAAATCAGATCCAATCACCTGCTAACAAACCTGTTCGAATTCGATTAAGTATTAATATGTTTCCTAGACAATCATCTAATCCAACATCTCTTACTTAATCTAAGACCCATGAACATCAAGGTAATCTATGAATCCATAAAAAATCCAGATTTGAAAACAATTAAATAGAGATAGACACATAAATTCAATTTACAATCGCCAATCAAATCGAAGTTCAATCTCAAGAACCCAATCAATCGAATAAACATTCAATCCATAATCTCATGCAATCAAATTTGAAAATTAGAAACAACCTGAAATAACTGATGTTCTGGAACTCTGAATTACCGTCGAAGCATCTTCCCCTAAGCCGATTACAAGGTGTTTAAGCTGCCATTACAAAATCTTGTAATGCCTCTATGATTTCTTGAAAATCTCTCACAATAATCACGATGAACAGTAACCACGATGAATAGTACCACGACTCGTTTCTCTGATTTTCAAACTTGGTGTAATCTGATTTTTTTTTTCCCTTTTAATCTGTCTCCCTTCTAATCTTCTTCGGGTTTCTCTCTTTTTTGGTCTTCACAGGTCTCTCTTCTCTTCTAACTCACCTAGCCGCATCTCTTGCATATTGGGCTTCACTAAAATTATAACATGAGGTCCATTCTAACTTCATTTAGACTTGGGCCTGAAATAGAATAAAAAATATAATTAAGAAACCCACAATTTAATATTAATCTTATTAAAGTATAATAATCTAAATAACACATAAAGATAGTATCTAATCTAAAAATGGTAGAGAGATGTATTAAATATTAAACACAGAGGGTCTAAAATGTGTAAATCTATATGTTATCAGGTACGGCTGAGTGCATTTCTACGGGATTCTACTTATTTTTTTATAAGTTCTAACATTGTAGTGTTGTAGTTAGGTTTTTAAGAAAATATGAAAAGAAGAATAAGAGAGTAGAACTAGAGATTTGAGGAACGATGTATGACTAAGGCTAGGTCGACTAGTAAGAGTACAAGATGACCCAGAGATTGGAAGCTTTGTCAGAAACATTTGCTTGTTGAAGACGAGAAGTGGAGGTTGAGGAGGAGGAAGAAGAAGAAGAAGAGAGAAACCCTAAAAGGGAAATTGAATAATACCCCCTCTAATTCTTTTGAGTTATTAAGATTAAACATTTCAAAAATTAAAATGTCAATATTTACTAAAATATCTTTAAATTGGAGGGAATTAAGTGGGTTCGAGAAAAGATAAAAATACCCCTATAAAAGTCAAACTAAGAAATAAATTTTAAGCCTAACCGTCAAAGCTGAAGGAAATGCTATTTCAGAACATAAAAAAAAACAAAAAATTCGAGTGTTATTGTAGCTTAAAAAAAGTTGAGGTGCAGAGGCTAAAATTTAAAAAAGCTTAGGTGTTAACAGGATCCTTCACCTTTTAAAAAATTTAAATAAATTTGCAATGGTGCAACGATGAGTTCTTAAATTTATTTTTAATAATTTATTTAATTCAGTGATGGCTTAACGAGAGAGGTTATTTACATTTTTTTTAAAAAAAATAAATTATTGAATCATAGCAATGATTTAGCATGGTCTTTTTATTTATTTTCAATAACTTATTCAATTCATCGACGATGACTTAGTGAGGGCTTAAGTATATTTTTTTAAAATTTTAATTAATTTTATGACGATTTTGAATTTTCTTTTAATTTTTTTTTTCTTTGGGACCGATTTTACTAAAGGTAAATTGGTAAATTTAGTCCCCAAATAATTTACAAAATGCAAATTAGGTCGCTGTTCTTTTTCCATTTTTTCATTAAAAAAAAAAATATATATATATATATATATTTGTGATGGTGCAACGACAGATTCAAGATACTTTAGTTTTTTTATTGAAGTTTTAATTAAAACGGTGACAGCTTAACAACAACTTCTTAAATTTATTTTTAATAATGTATTTAAATTAGCGATGGCTATCGAGGGGTTATTTACATTTTAAAAAAAAAAAAAAATTATTGAATTGTAGCAACGATTTAACCTTGTTTTTTTTATTTATGTTTAGTAACTTACTCAATTCAGCGATGATGACTTAGCATGGGCTTAGGTATATTTTTTAAAATTTTAATTAATTTTACATTGGTTTTGAATTTTCTTTTAATTTTTTTTTTCCCCTAGGAATGGATTTTACTAAAGGCAAATTGGCAAATTTAGTCCCCAAATAATTTATGAAATGCAAGTTAGGTCTCTATTCTTTTTCCTTTTTTGAATTCAAAAAAATAAATTTATGATGGTGCAACAACGACACTTTAATTTCTATTTAATAATTTATTTAATTGAACGACAGATTCGAGATGATTTATTTATTTATTAAATTTTTAATTAAAACAGTGACAGCTTAATGACAACTTCTTAAATTTATTTTTAATAATTTATTTAATTCAGTGATAGCTTACCGTGGGGTTATTTACATTATTTTTTTAAAAAAATAAATTATTGATTAGTAGCAACGATTTAGCATGGTTTTTTTTTAAAAAAAAAAAAAATTTTAAACAAATTATTCAATTCAGCGATGATGACCTAGCGAGGGCTTAGGAATAATTTTAAAAATTTTGGTTAATTTTATGACGATTTTGAATTTGCTTTAAATTTTTTTATTTTCTTAGGGACGGATTTTACTAAAGATTGTAAAAATCCTAATCACTATACCATCTAAGAACTTACGTTTATTTTGATGCATTTTATATTATATGATAATGCGAAACCCAAAACTCAAAACCTAAAACTTAAAACCCAATACCCTAAATCTTAATCCCTAAACACTAAACAAAAATATGAAACCTTAAACCATAATCCCTAAACACTAAACACTAAACACTAAACCTTGAACCTGAAACCCTAAAACCTAATGCCTAAACAATAAACCTTAAACCCAAATCATAAATGATAAACCCTGAACCCTAAATTATAAACCTTAATCCCTAAACAATAAACCTTAAACCCTAAACCCTAAACATTAATCTGTAAACACTAAACCCTAAACCCTGAAGCTAAAACCATAAACCCTAATCTATATTTACTAAATCTATATTTAAGGTTTAAGTTTTAGGTTTAGGGATTAAGGTTTAGGGTTTTGGATTTAGTGTTTTAGTATTTAGTGTTAAGTTTTAAGGTTTAGTGTTTAAGGATTAGGGTTTAGGGATTCAAGTTTAGGGTTTAGGGTTTAGTGTTCAGGGATTAAGGTTTACGGTTTAGAATTCTGAGTTTAGGGTTGATGGTGTTTAGGGCTTAAGGTTTAGGGTTTAAGGTTTAGTGTTTAAGGTTCAAGGTCTTAAGGTTTAGGCTTTAGTGTTTATGGTTAGGGTTTATGGTTTAGTTTTTAGGGATAAGGGTTTCGGGTTTAGGATTGACGATTTAGTGTCTAGGGATTAGGTTTTAAAGTTTTGGGTTTAGGGTTTTGGGTTTTGGATTTTGGATTTCGGGTTTCACATTATTATATGACATAAAATGTATTAAAATAAATATAAGGACTTAGATGGTCTTAGGATATTACTATACGATGATTGGGTTGAAACCCCCTCTCTCAAATATATTTTTTTGCATTAAAAATAGGAAAGAGCCAAATTGGCAAGTTTAGTCCCTGGGTGCAAGCTATGTCCCGAAACTAAAATTGAAGTATTAAAGTTAAAAAAGGGTGAAATACCCATTTTATCCCTCATTTTTTATTAAAAAAAAAATGACGTTTACTTAGGGTTAACTGTCCAAAAGTGGACGGAAGTAGGTAATATGTTAAAAAAAAAAAAAAAGTTTATGTATCTAAGAGGAAAAAAAAAAAGAATAGAGACCTAACTTGCAATTGGTAAATTGTCTAGGGACTAAATTTGCCAATTTGCCAAGATTTTAACATTTTTTTTTAATTCTTTAATCATTTTTTTTTTTTTTTTTTTAAAATTCCCCGTACATTATTTTCAACAAAAATTTCACGTACAAATCAAGAGGCAATTTTTCATTTATATAGAAATACTTTTATAAAAAAATAGAACGAAATTAAAAATATTCGCCGGAAACCGAATCTAAAAGAAGTCATACTAGTATTTCCATACAGGCACAAATATTAATAAATGCATTTGAAATACAATAATCTAAAAACATGTATAGAAATGTAGCAAATATGTATAAATCAATATTCCCCTAAAGCTGAAGTTCAAATTAAGAAATGTACCAATTTGTGCACCTTCCTTTTGGAAGATTATTTCCGCCTTAAATAATATTTGGGATTGTACCCCTAACTCTATTTTAGAATTTCTTTGAAAGATTATAGTTATGATATTATTTTTGGAATTATGTATTGTATTGATGATATAGATTTCCCTTGTTCTATTCTTGGGGTTAAATTTTGGATAGTATGGAGAAAGAAATCTTGTGCTCTAAAGGGAAACCTTGAGGGTACGGTCGTACTGCGCCTCGGTTTTGGGGCATGACACCCTATGGCCATCTCCCAATTTGATGCTCAACCCAGCAATAGAAAGAATAGGGACCCCTAATGCCAATTCTAACATTTGAGAGACAAAATTATATGTAGCTCAACTATCAACTAGAATCTCCAATGCAACAAACATCAATTCTCCATGTAATGGAAGAGTTTTGGATTCCACACTCTACTCATTTAAAAATGCGTTATACTCTAAAAGATTGCACTTACCTTCAACGGTTTCCCGAAAATACTTTCCTGGTCCTCTTGTAGGCAAAAAATAACAGCAATGTTAGTTTTAGCGTATGCAGATGGTAACGAAGCACTATATTGAGATGAAACAACTAGGCTATGGAAAATGGGCCGACGAGTATTACCCAATAAGGAATGACCCAATTTGGATTCAAATCGGGTATATGAACTGGAAAAATAATCTCGTCGTAATTGGCGACAAAACATTGGTTGAGGAAGAAAGATGGTCTTCAATGTACTTGATAAGCGACAGCCAAATCCCGCTGAAGCCATCGCTATTTACCTAGTCACAGATACTGGCAGCTATCCAAAGCCCTCGCCATTTACGATCACTTAACGAGGGCCAAACGGTGATCGAAATATTGGTCAATGTGAGGGTGCAATTAAAGGTGGCGACGGCTTAGCAACGGCCATTAAAATAATTTAGCGAGGGCTTGCAATTAATTTTTAAAATTTTATTCATTTCTGCAAGGGTTCGAAATTAATTTTTAAATTTTATTTATTTTAGCAACGGCTTACCGAGCACTTTGAAATTAATTTTTAAAATTTTATTTACTTCAGCGATGAGTTAGCGAAGGCTTCGAAATTAATTTTTCAAATTTATTTAATTCAGCGACGGCTTCGCGAGTGCTTTAAAATTTTAATTTTTAAATTTTATTTATTTCAGGGACGGCTTAGCTAGAGCCTAGAAATTAATTTTTAAAGTTTCATTTATTTCAGCGACGGCCTAGAAATTAATTTTTAAAATTTATTTAATTCAGGGATGGATTAGCGGGGGCCTGAAATTAATTTATAAAATTTATTTAATTCAGCGACGGCTTAGTGATGGCCTGAAATTAATTTTTAAAATTTTATTTAATTCAGCAATGGCTTAGCGAGGGCCTAGAAATTAATTCTTAAAATTTATTTAATGCAATGATGGCTTAGCAAGGGCCTGAAATTAATTTTTAAAATTTATTTAATTCACCGACGACTTAGCGAGGGCCTGAAATTAATTTTTAAAATTTTATTTAATTCAGCGAAGCCATAGCAAGGGCTTCAAAATTAATTTTTAAAATTTACTTAATTCAGCTACGGCTTAGCGTGGGTTTGAAATTAATTTTGAAAATTTTATTTATTTCAACGATGGCGCAGCGAGGGCTTCGAAATTAATTTTTAAAATTTATTTAATTCAACGACGCTTAACATAAGCTTTAAAATTAATTTTTAAATTTTTATTTAATTCAGTGATAGCTTAGCGAGGACTTTGAAATTAATTTTAAAGCTCAAATACAAACTGTGAATTCACATTCATTACATATGTCTATCTCTAGAATTTATTAATAAATATTGAATTAGCTCATTGATATACTGCTGATTCTATGCTACAACATTGTACAGTTTATTAAAAAAAATCGGAATGATTCTCTTTGTGATTTAGAAATTGGTAATAGTATATCTTCAGCTTTGAAGATGGCAGTCTTTCTCTAATCATACATCATCCTAAATGAATAAACAAATAATAATTCAAAATCACATACAATATAATTAAACTTTCAAATCAATAGATTGTCTTTGAACTTTTAATTGGAATTGTATACACTTAATATATATTTCTGGACATTATACATGCAGTACATGTAGTATATTATACAAAAACGTTAAAATAACATTGTATTAATTTTGAAAAATTATAAAAAACTTAATAACTATTAAAATTTTTAAAAATGTAATATAATACCTTGTAAGCATCTATTAAGGAAATAGTTATATTGCATCAAAGGTTTTAATGCCAGCATTCTTGTCCCATTCTTCTGCAGCAGCAACTTCTGCCATAATTTGTTCCTGGCCACGCCAAAGTACCTAAACCCAAAATCAATTGTTAGTTTCTTTTACATTCCAAATAAAATTTGAGCAAATAAAAAATTTAAAACAAAGATAACAAATCAATCAACAACTCACCTTATCAATTACACCGAATGCTTTAGCTTTAGTTGCATTCATATAAAATGGTCTTCTCATTACCTTTGCTACAGTCTCAATCGACTAGTAAAATATGGTTTCATTCTGTCAGTGTCCTTTGACATTAACTTGCAATGGATAAAAATAAGATTAATTATATTGAATAACGCATACTCACATTTCCAGTATGTTTAGCCAAAAGTTCAACAAGAGTATCCCTGTTAGTTATTGCCTGTAAAAAAAAAACCATGAGTCAACTTAAATAACTCATCATGTTCCAAATGTGCAGACTCTACTAGATTATTTGAACATAAGGGAGTATATAATTCTTCTTAATAGTTATAGATCAGGGTTCAGACAAACTCTTTTTTCATTTTCTGTTGATAATATTAAGCACTGGTAGCGCATTGGGCAGCAAGCAAGAAACAGATTTTACACCAACAGATAAGTTTAGTAGAGCTTTATTCATGCATCTGCTCAACGAAAGCCTCAAAAAAACCAGGCAAGCTCGGTGGCACTTGTTCAAACTAAGGATGGAGGAAGACAGGAGTTTATGATCTTGACACGACAATGCTAAAATCAGCATTACAGTGATAATGCTTCAAAAGTATTACTTCTATATTGAACATCCAAAATGAAGTGAAAGAAATTGGGAAACATTACATAAAATAAAATGTCGAGAGTAACACTTTCAGTGAACTTGATCAATAGTGGGTACTTAACACCATCACTACAAGAAAACAACTGATTTGCGACGGCAAGGGCCCTTTGCTAAACAGCGAGAGCACAACGACCGCTTACCGATGGAATTGATTTCGTTGGCCGCCCCTCGAAAATGCTTTGCAAATTTACTACGCAATCATGACCTTCACTGAGTCATCGCAAATCTGCAAGTGCTTAGCGACTGCCTACATTTTTTTAAAAAAAATTTATTTTTTATGTGGGAAATACAAGGCTATCGCTAAGCCCTTGCAAATCTGCGAGTGCTTAGCGGCAACTGTGCATTTTTTAAAAAATTTTTTATTTTTTATGTGGTAAATAGAAGGCCACCGCTGAGCCCTTGCAGTTCTACAAGTGCTTAGCGATGGCCTGCATTTTTTAAAATTTTTTATTTTTTATGCGGGAAATAAGGCCCTCGCTGAGCCCTTGTAGATCTGCAAATGCTTAGTGACGATGCCTCATTTATTTTTTCTTTTTTACTTGGGAAATGAAAGGTGGTGCCGCTTGTTTTTTTTTTTTTTTTTTTCAAATAATGAGTCGTCGCTGAGCCCCTCACATATCTGCGAATGCTTGGCGATGACTAGCATTTTTTTTAAAATTTTTTAATTTTTATGTGAGAAATATAATTGTCGTCGCTGCACCCTCGCAGATCTGCGAATGCTTAGCAATGGCTTCTCATTGGTTTTAATTTTTTATTTCTTTTAGTTGGGAAATACACGGCGACGCCTTTTTTTTTGTTTTTTTTTTTAAATAATGGGCTGTCGCTGAGCCCTCGCAAATCTACGAGTGCTCAGCGACGACTCTTGATTTAATGCACTATTTTAGGGTTTAGGGTTTAGGGTTTATCGTATATTTAATCTAT
>JAXGGT010042255.1:0-11963 GCA_035583425.1 Marsdenia floribunda
TTTTGTATCGTTTCATGTTTGTATCAACATGTTAGATGTAATTATTTTAACTCAACTCGATAAAATTACACGAATCTTACCTAATTGTCATTCCCATCTCCGCTACATTTATTATAAAACGGGTCAAATTTGAAATGCATAAGTATATACAATAAACGCTTCTTAAGAAAAAAAAAAAATCAAACTTTTTTATAATTATTTATTTGGCAAATTGGTAAGTTTAGTCCCTAAACTATCGTCATTTGGTGGTTAAGGTCCCTGAATTATTTTTTTGGTGAAATAGATCCTCAAACTATTCAAATCGTGTGACTAAGGTCCTTCCGTTTAAATTTTATGTGAAATCACTGTTCACCCGTTAAAAAAAAAATTACCCAAGGGCATTTTGGTCTTTTCACATTCATAATTAAAAAAAAATGTAAAATCGGTGATATATGTATTCGTGTATGAGGAAGAGGAGGGGAGAAAAAAAAAACAAAGGAAAAGGAGCTTCAGCGAGCTTCCAAGATGAGCAAAAGGTCCAACCTTTGAAAAGCTAGCTCCAACCTGCAAAAGGAGCAAACCGTTGTAAAGATTGAAGGAAGAAGAGGAAGGGAGGAAAAAAAACAAGTGAAAGAGAGAGAAAGGAAGAAGTTCAGCGAGCTTCCATATGAGCAAAAGGTCCAACCTGCAAAAGGAGCGAACCTTATCAAGTTGGAGCTTCCATACAATAAATTGTACATACAGAGGTTCAGGAATTTCTATAGCGTTCCTAGTGTGATAATATATATATATATATATATATTTAATTTTTCATCTGTGTGTACAATTTATTGTATACATGTTCTTATTTCAATTTGTTTTATTTATTCTGGAAATTTGTTTTTATTATAATTTAAACATAGAAAACCCTGAGACATTTTGTAGATGCTATTCCACTGTTTTATTCCTATTGTGATTTTTTTATGATATTATAGGTCTCTTCTTTAATAATCATTTAAGCGATATCTAATTCCTGATCAAACAGAAGTTTGTGTTTACATATATATATATATATATATATATATCACTGCCAAGTTTGTCTTATTTTCATATGAACAAATTCTTGTGAACGTCACTTTGGTGCAGATTAACTGGAAAAGCTTCAAGAAGAAATTATCATTTGAAGTCTTGACTGGGGAAGTTTAGCTTAGGAGTTGTGGATTAACTCTTTAATTATATTAGTTATAAGGTAAGAAATCTGATTCTAATACAATGTCCTTTTTATTTAATTCTCTTATGGGTAATTTGGTATTCCTTTCTGTATTGATTTTTTTCTTGAGCATATGTGTTGTGTACACTAACTTCCCCCTGAAAAGAATTTAATGCATTTTTTAATGAAACTTTCACATAAATGGTGGACTTCTCATTTAGCATGTGTCAATTTGCCGTCTGGCAGTTCTTGCGCCAGTCTCTTTAAACTCAGGTCTAAAGTATTTGCAAGTTATTAGCAACTGCATTCTTTCTTTCTATATGTTTTTTAGTGGTTGTTGATATCCCTATTCTTGTGTTTTTAATTCGCATTCCAATATAATTTTATTCTTTTAGTATTTTAAACTGTTGAGGTATGTATATTCTTTTGAAATCATGTCCATGATGTCTGCTTATGTTCTGCCAGTGTTTGGTCAAGATGCCCCTGTAGTGCATTCCTAGCATCTCTAGGTATTGGAATTGTAGATATTTCTTTTCTTGTAGAGGTACTCTCTGTGAATACCATATTTTGCACCTTAATGGGGGCCTGTTAATTTGGTCTTAATTGATCAGGAAACATACTTGTATTTTTCAATAAATTGCCTTAATTATTCTGCTTTTGTTTTGTTGACTATTGAATATTTCCTGGTCGAGTAACTAACATTGTTTCCTTCTCTTTTTTGAGATGCACTTCCGGTCATCATCATCATACCACAATGCAGTTATTCAGTTGTAGTTTACATCTAAATGGATTCCAAGAAGTTTATCCAGCTGGTCGAGGAAAAAACGAAGCCCCATTGAAATGGGAGTAGAAGCTTGAAGCTGCAGCCAAGGCAAGAGCTGATGCGGAAGCAAAGAAAAAGGCAAAGGCTGCTAAGCACAAGAGAAGATCTGTTTCAGTTTCAGATAGTGATAGCGGCAGTGAGAGCAGTGATGAAGGGCAGAAATTGATGCAGATAAATGGTCCCAAGATGGAAGATTCTTCTGTGAAACCCAAAAGATCCTTTCAACCGACTTTGATTGAATCTTAACTTCGCAACCAGCAAGAGAAAAGCCAAAAGGGATGGAGAATCCCTGAAGCTCCTCCGATGCTTAAGCAGTAAGAGAATAAGAAGTTAAAAATAAAAAACAAAGTCAAAGGGTACCAATCAACATACCTTTTTCTGAAGATTATACCCGTATTTATACTATAGAAATAATATAAAAAATATGTAGAAATACGATGTGACATTTTTGAACTCCTATAAAATACTGTATATATAAAAATATCGGGGTATGTCAGTTGGGCTTTATTGCCATATGGGCTTTTAACTTATTTGGGCCTTAACTAACCTTTAAGGGCCTTTATTATCATAAATGCCCAATAGAAAATATTAAAAATTTCTGGAATATATTTTGTGGGCTTCAGAATTATTTAAGCCTTTATCAATCTTATGGGCTTTTATTATCAGAAATCAACCATGAAGATCCACAAGAAGCATAAGAAGCATAATCACTCTGATTCAGGTGAAAATGACAAGAGGAGGGCAAATAAACATAGTCGCAAGCCAAAAAGGGGATCCTCTGATTCTGATGATAACCGTGATGGATATGATCGTGAATCTGAAGACGAGATGAGGAGAAAGAAGCGAACGCACAGGAAGCACAGGCATTATGATTCGACTTCTGATTCTACTAGCCTCGACTCTTCTGGTGATGAAAATGATAGCGCCCTTAGAAGAAAAAATCAGTTAAAACATTGCAAACATCATCGGAGATCATCACATTCAAGTGACTCGGAATGATGGTGCAAGCAGAAGGAGAAGCCATGTACGGCGTCACAAATGTCATAGGCATTCACATTCAAGTACTTTAGACACCTCTAGTGATGATGACATAGCCAAGAGAAAAAGTCATTCAAAGCACTACAAACATCACAGGCGAACTCGCAGTCATGATTCAAAGTACTCAGACCCAGATGACGAGAGACACGACAGGATTAGGTCTTTGGGAAAGTCATCTGAGGAAGAATAAATTGGAAGGAAAGAGAACCAGAAAAAGAAAAACAATCACCATGGTCATCACCACCATCATCACAACCACAAAAGCTAGCAGCAATAGTCTCTGAAGACCATGGAAGCAAGTGGCAAGCATGCTTCACCTGAGACAAATGATAACAACCTTGGTAGCATGAATGGAGAACAAAATGCTTAAAAGATTCAATGTGGTCACTTCACTACATGGTGTATTTCTTCTGCAAACATGGGGTTTTTTTATTTGGGTATTTGGCAAATGATTGAATCTGATATTTATTCGAGGATTATTTCTTTGATTACCCTAGTAAAATTTCTTGGATTACCCTAGTAAAATTTGCTGATTACGAAAGATTTCTAAACATATTAATATATTCTTTCTTGTTGGTCTAATAAAGATAAGGATCTTGCATTGCAGGAAAAGAAAATATTGGAAAGCAAGCACGCAGGTTCTTCATCTTCACTAGTAAACTGTGAAATTCTTGTCCAAATAGTACAACATTTAACATGACAATTCATCTTGATTTTATAGTTACAATTCCTCCCCTCCTCTTCCTTCTTCAATCTATTCAATGGTTTGCTCCTTTTGCAGGTTGGAGCTTTTCAAAGGTTGGACCTTTTGCTCATCTTGAAAGCTAGCTGAAGCTCCTTTTCCTTCGTTTTTTTTTTTTTCCCTCCCCTCCTCTTCCTCGTACACGAATACATATATCACCTATGTTACATTTTTTTTTTGAATTACGGATGTGAAAAGACCAAAATGCCCTTGGGCTTTTTTTTTAAACTGGGGAACAATGATTTCACAGAAAATTTAAACGGAAGGACCTTAATCACACGATTTGAATAGTTTGGGTATCTATTTCACCAAAAAAATAATTCAAGGACCTTAACCACCAAATGTCAATAGTTTGGGGGACTAAACTTGCCAATTTGCCTTATAAAGTTAACAAGTCAATGCACCAGAAATATATGTAACTTTCAAATTATTGAAAAGAAAATACTTCTACAATAACAAATGTACACATCAAAATAATTGAAAGAACATAATTTTCGACACATTTATAGACATGATATTGAGTGATGAATTACAAAATAGACTTTGAGTGATGAATTACAAAATAGACGACAATAAAAATTGATAAGACATTGATGGTAAAACTCATATGTCATGACATTGAAAAAATCAATCTCCCTACAATGAATGCTTCTCAAGAAAAGAGGGAAAAAGAAAATCAAAATTTCTTATAATTGTTTATTCTACACATTTATAAAGTAAATAAGTCAATTCATCATGAGAAGAATCTCCAACTTACAATTGTGAGTGTACACATCAAAATAATTGAAAAATAACTTAATTCTTGACATGTTTATATACAATATATATATATATATATATATATAATATAGAACAATACAATTAACAATTCAATTATTTACCTATTTAATTAGCTAAGCTATTAAATTGTTAACTCAAAAACTCATTAAATTATTTATTTAAGGTAAATAATAAAAATTTAAATTTAAATTTAATTATACATTCCTATTTAAAAACTAATCCAAACATATAATTCTTTCATATAGTAATATATTTTTGAAACAACAATGAATGTTAAATTTTATCAACAATTTTAAATTTATACGTATATTGAATTTTCAACTTTATTATAAGTTAACAAAGTAATGCTAGCTATAGCACAACCTCAACCACAATTTTCGAATTAGATTTTGAGAGGTGAAGCATCCTTATTGTATATATATGAAGAAGAAAATGATCTCTACTTGTGTGGAAGTCTCCTTGCATGTCAAGCAAGTGACATTTATAAATGCCACATGCTTGTATTTAATGAGTTAATGAACTAAATTTTGAAGACTTTTACTTTTGACATGTCTCGAATTCATGACCTCTTATATCACATGCGAGGCTGCTACCCACTGAGTTAAGTCTTCTTGACAATGCATAATATATATATATATATATAACTTGAAAACTTTCCACATAATTTTAAGAGATGAAAATACATTTACAATTGCAAGTGTTCACATCAAAATAATTGAAAAAGATTGTATTATTATAAATATCTATATATTCCACATGCTTGTGTTCAATGAGTCAATGCATAATAAATATATCTATAACTTGGAAACTTCCAAAAGATTTTAAGAGGTGAAAAAAATTACTTCTACAATTGTAAGTGTACATATAAAAATAATTGAAGGAAAGAGTAATTTTTGACATATTTATATACATGATATTGATATTGAATACTAATGAATTATAAAATATACAAAAAAAAAAAAAAAATTAATAAGATCATTGATGGTGAAACATATATGTGATGACATTGGAAAAATCAATCTCCCTATCTACAATAATGTTTCTCAAGTGATAAGAAAGAAAGAAAATCAAAATTTCTTATAATTTGATAGTCTTCATGTTTTTATAGTCAATAAGTCAATGCATGAGAAGTATCTATAATTTATAAACTTTTTAGATAATTTTAAAAAGTAAGGAGAAAATACTATAATTGTGAATGTGCACATCAAAATAATTGGAGGAGAACGTAATTCTCAACATATGTATATATATATATAAGAGAAAAAAAATTGTATGAAAAAATATTTAACATAGAACGATAAATTTAATAATTCAATTATTTACTCATTTAATTATCTAAGCTAATAACCTGTTAGCTCAAAAGCTCGTTAAATTATCTATTATTTAACTTAAATAACAAAATTTTAAATTAAAATTTAATTATACATTACTATTAAATATTTTAAAATTAAAAATAATTCAAATAAATATTTTTCTAATATACATTTAGTTACAGAAATAATCAAGAAAAATTGTCATATTTAGTCACTAAACCTTTTACGTAGTACAAAATAGATCCTTGATATTTATTTTTAACTTTTTGGGTCATTAAACTTTATATGCAATCACTACAAGAAACTGACGAAATAGCGACCACTCATTCGGTAGTAATTCGGTAGCTATTTGCCCAATAACGACCGAACTAAGTGGTCGCTGTGAACTAGTCACTATTTTTTAAAAATTGCGACCTACCCATTTCGGTTGTAATTTAACGACCGATTTTGGGTTGCAATTTAACGACCAAAATTTGGTTGTGATTTTTGGTTGCAAATTAAAGACCGAAATTCGGTTACAAATTAACGACCGAAAGTTGGTTGTAATTCGGTTGCAAAATAACGACCGACAATTGGTTGTAATTTGGCTACAATTTAACGATCGAAATTCAGTTGTAATTCGGTTGCAAATTTGCGACCGAAAAAGTGGTTGTAATTCGTTTGCAATTTGGTTGTTAAATTGAAACCGAAATACTATAACTGTGAATGTGCACATCAAAATAATTGGAGGAGAACGTAATTCTCAACATATGTATACATATATATATAAGAGAAAAAAAAAATTATATGAATAAATATTTAACATAGAACGATAAATTTAATAATTCAATTATTTACTCATTTAATTATCTAAGCTAATAACCTGTTAGCTCAAAAGCTCGTTAAATTATATATTATTTAACTTAAATAACAGAATTTTAAATTAAAATTTAATTATACGTTACTATTAAATATTAATTCAAATAAATATTTTTCTAATATACATTTAGTTACAGAAATAATCAAGAAAAATTGTCATATTTAGTCATTAAACCTTTTACGTAGTACAAAATAGATCCTTGATATTTATTTTTAACTTTTTAGGTCATTAAACTTTAATGCAAAAATAAGTCCTCAATATATATATATGTATATAAATTTTTAAGTAATTAATTTTTTATGGATAACTTTTTAAGTTATTAAATTTTTTATGGGTGAATAATAAGATATGTCATTTTTACTGAAAATTATAAAGGTTTAAAGATACAAATGACTTTAAAGATTGAACATCTATCTTATCACCGGTAAAACAAGTTTAATGACTTAAAAAGTTATAAATAAAAATTGACGGCCTATTTTGCACAACATACAAGGTTTAGTAACTTAAAAATTTATAAATAAATAATATTGATAACCAATTTTACATTATATAATTTTTGTTTTCGACATACTATATAAAAAGTTGAGTGAATCAAAAATGAAATTTTGCCATAATAAAACATTCTAGATCTTAAATTTAATAGAATAATATAATACCTATAAATAAAATATTAAAATCCATTAACATTAATTGGATAGGTCTATGCACCGAAAAAGAGTGAAGTCTGGAGGGGAGAGAGTGCGTGTCTAGAGTGAGAAATATCTACCTTCCTTCATGTCTTCCCCCCCCCCCCAATTATATTTATTGCTAATTTGAAATTTCTTTGCTTCAAAATTCATAACAATTTGAAAAAGCTGAAGCAATATGAGTGAATAACGATATATGATTGTTTGTTAATTATTCAAAAAATGACAACAAGTAGAAAACAAACCAATATAAAACAACAAGACTTTGCATAAAACTTTGTCACAAATTTATTATTTTTATTTTAAAAAATTGGTCATTTTAGTTAATTTCTATATTTTTATCGTTTGCACAAATAAATTTTTATTTATTATCAAATCCAATAATTTGATTTTTAGTCGGACAGAAGAGGCCTTCCAATAAAATTTTAACAATTTCAGCCACTAAAGTTCACATAGAAAGCTCGTGTAAGTACCATGAGGGGCATTTTTATCATTCCTGGTCTTATTAACTAATTCAAATCTTAATGAAATTCTAATTTTTTCCAATTTCATTCAATTTTTCAATTTCTAGCTTTTTTCTTTCTGAGTTAGTTTGATTGTAAAAAATGAAGATTCTATTAAAATTTGAGTTAGTTAATGGGATTGTAAATGAAAAAAATACCTTTTATGTGACTTATACATGCTTGACATGTGAATTTCTGTACTTGAAAATTACCAAGATTTTACTAAGAGGATTCCTTTGTCTAATATAGAATAAAATAGGGACTCAATAAAAAAAAAGGTAGGATTGTTTATCCAAATAATAAAAATATAGGAAATAAAATGATCAATTTTTATATTATTTTTATTATTTTATTGTTTGAGAAAATGATGTAATCTTTAACTTACAGTTTTGTGAGATTAAAAAAAAAAAAAAAAAAAAAAATTCTCTATACTAACATTAAATTCTTTGATAGGAGTAAATAATCATATATCATTTTTCCATAAAGAAGATTGTATTATTATAAACATCTATATATTCTACATGCTTATAGTCAATGAGTCAATGCATAATAAACATATCTATAACTTGGAAACTTTCCACATGATTTTAAGAGTACACATCAACATAATTGAAGTAGATTGTATTATTATAAATATCTATATATTCCGCATGCTTATAGTCACTGAGTGAAGGCATAACACATATATCTATAAACTTTCCACATGATGTTAACAGGTGAAGAGAAACTACATATATAATTGTAAGTGTCCATAACAAAATAATTGACAGAGATTGTATTAGTAAAAACATCTATATATTCCACATGCTTGTATTCCATGAGTCAATGCATAATAAATATATCTATAACTTGGAATCATTCCAAATGATTTTAAGAGGTGAAGAAAAAATACTTCTACAATTGTAAATGTACATACCAAAATATTTGAAAGAGGGTAATTTTTTACATATTTATTTACATGATATTGATATTGAGTGATGAGACCGCAAAACAAAAATTGATAAGATATTGATGGTGAAACCTATGTGTTATGACATTTGAAAAATCAATCTCCCCACAATAATGCTACTCAAGTAAAAAGGGAAAAAAAATTCAAAATTTTTTATTATTATTTGTTTCTACACGGTTATAAATTCAATAATTCAATGCAAAAGAAGTATCTAATTTACAAAATTTTCAAATAATCTTAAGAGGTGACAACAAAATAGTTCTACAATTACAAGTGTACACATCAAAATAATTAAAGGATAGTGTAATTCTTAACATATTTATTCAAGAGAAAAAAAAAAATCAAAGAATAAATATTTAACATAGAAGGATATATTTAACAATTCAATTTTTTACCCGTTTGATTTTCTAAGCTAATAACTTGTTAACTCAAATTTTTTTTAAATTATCTATTTCACTTATATAACACAATTTGAAATTAAAATTTAATTATACATTACTATTAAATATTATTAAATTAAAAATTAATTCAAATAAATATTTTTCTAATATATATATAGTTACAAAAATAATAAAGATAAATTCACCGTTAAAAAAAGAAGAAGATAAATTGTCATATTTAGTCACTAAACCTTTTACATAGTACAAAATTGATCCTCGATATTTATTTTTAATGTTTTATGCAATGTAAAAATAAGTCCTCAATATTTATATATAAAATTTTAAGTAATTAATTTTTTATGAATAACTTTTTAAGCCATAAACTTTTTATGGGTGAATAACATATGTCTTGATGAGAGATTTTGACTTGATGACTCGTTCATATATACAAGGATATGCTTCATTCAACTGTCAAAATCTCTCATTGGAAATTAAGTTGGGGTTCAATTATTAGGATAACGGTACCCTTTTGAATTAGTTTCTTGGCTTATAAGTCACGTCAGTCTTCCACACGGGAGACTTGGAGAAGTGATTATTTCTACAATATCATACTTTTATATATATATATATATATTAACTTTGATTATCATCGGCTGATAATTTAATAAATTTTATGTAAATAATCACTTGACAACAAAATAAGAACAACAACAAGAAGAAGAAATTAAAAATTGTCTTTTTTGGGAAAGTTAGGTACCTAATCAGAGCAAATTAAATCATGCTTGATAGTTAGTTATTTAGTTAATCAAATTAGGATAACTTCCCTTTTGAATTGTTGGTTCATTGACTTGTAAGTCATCACGTCAGTCTTCCCCTAAAGCTAATTAATGAGTCTTGTATTGACTTGCATAGAGACTTCCACGCATGTAGGGGATCGTTTTCTTGTTCACGTACATACAATAAGGATGCTTCACCTCTCAAAATCAAAATGGAAAATTGAGGTTGTCCTCTAGCTAGCATTAGTTTATTGACTTATAATAAAGTTGTAAAAATTTTGTTGTGTGTGTGTGTGTGTGTGGTTGCATTATTTTGATATGTAGAGATATGAAATATAGCAGATGGAGATTTGTGGCCAATTGGATAGGGAACCTGTTGATGCATACGAAGGGCTAATTTGTCTGATCAGTAGAATGGGGACCTATCATTCTGGTGGCATCTAACTTGCTGTCTTGTTTTTTTAAAAGGACATCCCTTTGTCCAAAATTTTCCATAAATTTTCTAGGTCTATCCACTTTCCTTCATGCCCTTTTTTCTTTATTATATTTATTGCTAATTTGAAATTTCCTTCATTCCAAATTAATAATAATTTAAAAAACTGGAGCAATATGAGTCAATAACGTTATACTATTGTACGTTGATTATACGAAAAAAAATATAAGAAAACAAAACAATAGAAAACAAGAAGACTTGGGGATAATGACTATTTTACAAGAGACTTTGTCACAAACTTATTTATTTTTTTATTTTAAAAAATTGACAATTTTAAGCTCTATATTTTTATCATTTGCATAAATGAATCTTTATTTATTTTATTTATCATATTCTAATTTTATTCTTGATTAGACAAAAGAGTCCTTCTAATAAAATTTTAAACAATTTTCAACCACTAAAATTCACATGGAAGGCTTGTGTAATTATAGTCAATTGCATTTTTATAATTTATGGTCTCATTAACTAACTCAAATCTTAATGAAACCCTAGTTTCTTCTAAGTTTTTAATCTTTTCTATTTTCGGCTACTTCCCTTCTAAGTTAGTTTTATGGAAAGAAATGAGGATATCATTAAGATTTGTGTTAGTTAATGAGACTATAAACGGCAAAATTACCTTTTATGTAATCTACATGTGCTTGGGACGTGAACTTCGGTAGCTGAAAATTATCAAAATTTTGTGGAAAGTATTCCTTTGTCTAATATAAAATAAAATAGGAACTCGATTAAAAAAAAAAAAAAAGATAGAACGCATTTGTGTAGACGATAAAAATATAAAAACTAAAACAATCAAACTTTTTCTTTTATTTTTATTATTTTATTATTCAAGAAAATGATGTAATCTTTACCATTTAGTTTTAATTTAGAAATTCTATATTATAGAAAAGGAAACTATCCAAACAATAAATTCTATGATAAGAGTAAATAATCATATATCACTTTTCCACAAACAAGATTGTATTATTATAAACATTTATATCTTCCATGTACTTTTATTTAATGAGTCAATGCATAATAAATATATCTATAAGTTGGAAACTTTCCACCTGATTTTAAGAGGTGAAGAGAAAATATTTCTACAATTACAAATACATACATCAAAATAATTAAGGAGATTGTATTATTATAAGCATCTATATACTCCACATGCTTATATAGTCAATGATTCAATACATAACAAGTATATCTAAAAGTTGGAAACTTTCTAAATGAGTTGGACATACTGCAAATTGATTATTAGGAAATTTCAATATCAGATTCATGAATTTCTTCAGAAATGGACGTCATGAAAGCATTTTTCATTTTTGATCTTGATGCAGCACCAAAAGGGTTCGGTGGCATTGCGGGCAAGTTTTCTCCTTCAAGCATTTGAATAGCAACTTTCATGGAAGGACGATCAACTGGACACCATTGAATGCACCAGAGTCCCACCATGGCTAATTTCTTGAATATT
>JAXGGT010042313.1:0-11953 GCA_035583425.1 Marsdenia floribunda
TGTTGTGGCAACCCATTTCGGACTATCCCGTTCAGTGCTCAAAAGAGTCAGACTAACCCCATCCAGCTTGGCCAGTAGATAAATACTCAAAAACGGAGACAAAGCATTGTAGTCCCAACCCCTATTTGGGCACCAATACTCAAACACATTCTTGAGGTAATCCGGTTGGTGGAGGTGTGAAAGGACGTTCTCGCTCAGGGGCTCTTCCAATAACCACCTATCCAACCAAAAGGAAGTGGAGAGGCCATTGCCAATCTCCCACCGTATTCCTTTCTTCATCATCTGCCCAGCCTTGAAAATAATTCTCCACATATTGGAGCACCCAATTTTCAGTTGGCCCCTCAATATGCTCACCCAACCGCCATATTTATGGTGCAATACCTTACTGCTCAGCGACCCCAATTCCGCTATTAGCCACCAGACAAGCTTCCCCAACTAGGCCAGATTTGTTTGCCCTAAGCAGGGGATATTGAGACCCTCGCGATCAATAGGGCGACATATCTTATGCCAGGAAATAAGGCATAGCATGCAGGTGGCCTTCGTGTCACCCCAGAAGAACTTGCTACAGATTTGGTTGAAATTGTGCAGAACATACTTATGGATGCGCATAGTTTGCATTATATATGTTGGGAATGCAGAGATTGTTATCTGTAGCAGTAGTAGGCAGGCAGCCGTCGAGAGAGTGTGTATCTTCCAGCCAGTGAGTCACCTTTGTGTTTTCTCCAGCAATGGGACCCTCTCATGTACCAAAGGGACACCTAAGTACGTGCCCAAATTCGATGTAGCTTGGATATTGAATTCAGAACGTATAGAATTCCTGAGGTAGGTGGGTGTACTCGGGGCGAACCAAATGTGGGACTTGAGCCTATTCACCCTTTGACCCGATTCCCTACAGAATGAAGCAAGTATATTTTCCATTGTTCAAGCTTAGGAGAAAGAAGCTTTCCCAAATAATAACAAGTCATCTACGAAGAAGATATGCGAGATTGGAGGGCCACCCCTACATACATTCACTAGCTTCCAGTGTTTACGTGTGACAGCTTCCTTGATACGTTGCCCGAGGACTTCCATGCATAGGATAAACAAATACGGTGATAAGGGATCCCCTTGGCAAAGCCCCCGTGACGGGGAGAAGTCATCAAGCAGCTCGCCATTCCAACACGCAGCTAAGGAAGAACTAGTTATACACTCCATAATGAGGTTCGAGTAAGCTGCATTGAAACCCAAGAATTGAAGAACATGTCAGAGAAAGGCCATTCCACACGATCATAGGCTTTCTCGAGATCAACTTTGAGGATCAAGCTACTTGATTTGCTCTTGCGATGCCGTAGGGAGTGGATAACCTCCCGTATAACTGTGATGTTATCCGATGTTGATCTTCCAGGTATGAAGCTTGATTGGCATGGGCCGGTAAGCTTTGTCATCATAAGCTTCAAACGATTGGCTAGGATTTTGGAGACAATCTTCAAAAGGACATTGCAAAGAGATATTGGGTAGAACTGGATGAGAGTTTTCAAGCATGTCGACTTCGGGATCAAGGTGATGAGGGAGGTATTCAAATTTGCAGGCAAGTTTCCTGTCGAGTTGATTTTCTATATGGGAGAGGTAATAGAGGGGCCAACGAAGCACCAGTACTTCTGAAAAAACTTGAGGGTAGGCCATCCGACCCCAAGGCTTTATGGGTCCCCATTCGTGAGACGACAAACTTGATTTCAGCATCAGTGAAAAGGTGATTCAACTAGTTTCGATCCCGATAAGCAAAGGCTGGGAAGCTCTACTTCAAGGGGTTGCAAGGCAGGCATGACTCATGGGAGTATAAGCGTGTGTAATAGTCTTGAACCATCGACTTCAGCTTCAAGGGTTAGCACCCCAAGTCCCGGAACCATCCCTGAGTCTATTGATACGATTATGTCTTCACTTAATCATGGGGGACAGGTGAAAAAAACGAGTATTGCGTTCACTATCCTTGAGCTATGTGACGTTGGATTTTTGCCTCCAAAAAAACTTTTCTTGTTTCAAAATTGTGTCCAATTTCCCTCTACAGCGCTCCTCCAGTGCCTGCAGGTAGGTGGAAAGTCGGGTGGCCATGGCCCGTTGAATCCCAACCAAGCGTAGTATGTAACGAGTCTTTTGGTGAAAGATATTTCCAAAAATACTTCAATTCCATACCCGGGCGGCGGACTGATAATGTTGGATAGTCATCATGAGGTTCTGGGCCCCATATTGCTGCCAAATACCTGCCCCCAAGACTGCAAAGTTAGGATGTAGGTAACAGGCCTCCCATACTCTAAATGGTCCCTGTTTGCCTACTATGCACGGTGGAGGTTGGTGTAAGGAAATATGGAGATGATTTGAATGGGTGCGTGGAAGATGAGTTACTTGGATGTTCGGGAATCTATCTAGCCACAACTAATTTCAAAACGCCTGATCAAGGTGTTCCTGAACAAGAGCTGACCCCTTTCTCATATTGCTCCACGTAAACATTGGCCCAGAAAACCCTAAATCAACAAGCGCACACAAATTTCTAGTATCCACCAAATGTTTAGCCCTGTGAAGGTTCATAGGACGTCCTCCTCTCTTGTTTGAATAACCGAGGACTTGATTAAAATCCCCAACGACGAGCCATGGTAAGCAACCAATGTAATTCCAAAGTTTTGTTCGAAAAGGCAGTTTAGCTGAGGCATAGATAATTGTCATCAACTATGCAGCTGTAACCCCCATTTTCACAAGAACATTAACAACTTGTTCATCCACAGTTATAGCTTCAATTTTCACTACGGTATCATCCTAAAATATCCAAATGCCACGCGCAAACCCATTTGCCTTCGACACAATGAGATTAGACAGTGAGAATTTCGCCATAATAGGACCGAACTTAAGACTTGAAACATGAGTTTCCAACAGGATCAAAATGTTTGGAGAATCAAAACAGATCAAATTCATGAGGTGTCTTTGAGATGTTTTGGAACCTACACCATTGTAGTTCCAGGTTAGTATTTTCGAAAAGATCATAAGGGAGTTGGGGCAGAACTAACCTCAACCTCTATTTCATGCGACATTGCTCACTGCTGGCCATTCACACAGTGGTCTCGTGTACCTGATTCCAACTGGTGTAGTTGCCCCTCCCTTGGGTGCCAAGATGACTGCGGGTCGGGGGGTTGAGCTGTGTGATGTACCTGATCAGGGGGCTGAGCTTTGTTATTCACCTGAACTAGCTGAGATGATTGGGGATGATTCTGGAAGAGTCGAGCGTCTGCTAGTGGTGAATTGGGGGGGTCTCCACTTCAATCCATCTGTAGATGGTAATTCCGGACTTCGTTACATTAGAGACTTCCTGGAGTAAAATTCGGTTCGTGCGGGCTAGGCAAGTAGTCTTCAGATCTCTACTACTCTACTTGGGCTCAGAGGTTTTCTTCGTTTGGTTTTTAGGATTGTGGTGGTGTCCATGCTTACGGAATGTGGAGGGTCCCGCTACATGGGTTGAACCCGCCAACCTTTTTGGGCTGGGTCCCGAAAGTGCTTGGATGAGTTGCTTGAGGTGGGCTACCACATCATCCACCTCCACTTCTGGATCTTCCCCCATATCACTAAGGGTAGCAAATCTAGATGGACCAAAGATTCTAGTAGGCTTAAAGGTACTGTAGGTCTTAAGTCGTTGGTAGGTCGGACCCCCCTTGGCCTGATCCATATTGGACCTATAAGACCTGTGCTCCAGGGCTGTCTATCCCTCCAGGGTTCTGGGGCTTGCATAGGCTTGTTCCTTAGCACCCGACATGTACATACCCTTGTCGGTATGTGGGGGACACCGTCATGTATACCGGGGAACCATCCACAGACCATAGGGTGATGAAACTGTAGTTGTGGTGGCCTTGGGGCTACTACCGATGTTGGTGGAGGTTTGGGGGCAGGCGGGGCTCCTTGGTCCGGCCCGGTCGCTGAGGCCTGGGAGGTTGCTACCGGAGTGCGAAGGGGACATCTCCATTTTGTGCCCATAATTTCCACAAGTGAAGTAAATCTGGTGTAAGCCTTCATATTCAATCTATTGGGGGCAGGCAGGGCTACCTAGTCCGGCCCGGTCGCAAAGGCCTGGGAGGTTGCTACCAGAGTGCGAAGGGGACATCTCCATTTTGTGCCCATAATTTCCACAAGTGAAGTAAATCTGGTGTAAGCCTTCATATTCAATCTATTGGGACTGCCCCATCATCATGACTTAAGGTGCCAAAGGGGCTCCCAGATCCAACTCGACACAGGCCCGGGCATAGTGACCCTGGGAAGATGATATAGTCGTGGTGTCCACCCGCACAGTTGTACCAATTATGTCTCCTAACTCCGAGATCAACTCTTTGTCAAATAGTTCCATGGGGAGATTTGGGAAACGGACCTACACCATGGTAGTTGTAATCTTCTCCAGTTCCGATTGGAAGTTAAGGTGCCATTTAGACACCATCAAATAGTATTCAAGAATAATCCAAGGGCCCCCTTCCAATACATGTAAATAGTCAGCGTGTGAATAAAACCTAGCCACAATGAAGCCATTAGCCAGGTCAATAATCTGTGCGCTGAAGTCCAGATTCCATAGGTCCCAGGTTAGCTGCTCCATCACCCGATAGGAGATTGACTTCCCCAGGAGCTTCAGAATGAGGGCGCCTCGCCAAGGTTTCAACAAGCTGAGATATTTCTCCTTGGATATTTCCATAGTTAATCCCAAGTCAACAGTCAAGTCAGACATTGTGGACTCTGTGCATCAACTCCCGAGTAAGGTTCCTCGTCCTCACCCATGTAAAAATGCTGTACAAATGGTTTACCTCTAACGGCTTCAGTAAATGATTTGTGAGCATTTACTCGCTGCTAGTCCGGTTGACTTTCCATGGGAACATCCATCATGGCTTCGTTTATGTTTCTTAGTACTACGGTGGAGCAGGTCCTGCTCCTCGACCAATGGTGGAAGCGGGTCGGAAATGGCGGTATCGTGCATTCGGAGAGCGCCTAGATCACTATAGAGAGAAAGAGAGCGCCCAGTTCCTAGAGACTCATATTCAATATATTACCATTTTAATTAATTTAAATTTAGGCTGGATTGTGTCCAGCTGTTTGTAGAATTTAATTCTTATTTGGATAAAAATTTCATTCAAATTATTACAAGATTATTTAGAAAAAAAAAATTCACTCTAATTCTTATTTAAGACCTCATGTAACATTCATAAGTAAAGTAACATACTACTTGTGACAAGTTAAGGATTTCTTAACGTAGGTTTTCAGAAGGCATAATAATCACATCATTATCATAATGTGCCTCTAAAACATTCAAAACGTGCAAGCTATTTATGGACACTCTTTTATCTTCAGATCATTTAAGAATATATATATTCTTCAGAAAAAATCAATATAAATTTTGAGGAAGCAGATGATGTCATGTGTATTATGTATATAATTTTCACAATGTTTATAAATATCTTTTCGGCAGGATCAATCTCTCAGACTAGTTTGTGGAAAAACTTGATCCAGCTTGCTCGTGTTGGATTCAGCAATGGACAAACCAAAAAGAAGAATATATTAATCCCTTTAAAAAGTTATTGCATAAATAACTGTTTTGTGTGCCTGGAAATTAATAATGCATGTTGTTTTTAATTCTTACAACTTTAATTATTCCAAATCTCTTGTATAATTCTTCTTATAGAAAAGGATTCCTGCTAGGTTTGCTGATTAATTTACTATATATGTATGTCATCCCAGAAATATGTTAGACTATTCATGAAAACATCAATAAGTCATCCATTGTTTCCCTATATTCGATTTTTTTTTTCTTTCGCTTTGATCGGGTACAAGTTTATTTGTGTGCTGAGTAGATTAATGAACAAGTGGGCACCATTTGAGTCACTTCCAAGTCACCTGCAAATTAGTCAACACTCGGAGGGAGAGTCTTTGGCGATGACCCTCCGACGGTTGAGTTAGTGTGGAAAATCTAGAAGATACTTGGTATCAGAAAGAGTCAAGCTCCAAGGAATGAGTTACCATATTCCAGTTCAGTTGGGGTTTACCGTGATTTTATGGGTTTGTGTGACTAACCAGAGATTGACACATATCCCAGGAGTACACTCATGTGTCGTGCAAAGTGGAAAGCAAGTGTACTTCCCTGCATCATATGTCAGACTCATTAAATGCTTAGTACAGAGATTGAGAGCGACACCCAGAGCGGAGTCAATTGTAGTGAATTAAGATATTGATAGTAATATGTGCCAGAGTGAGGCAACTCGTGTACACTGCCAGGTGGCTTAAATGACCTTGTAGTGCACCCACGTCATACCGGCTTGCCAAAGTGGCAAACTTAACAAGGCTTCCTCACTTTTGGTTCCTTCAATAGCCCCTCATTTTGAAGTAGAAGAGTCCCTTAGCTTCAAAATGTAATCTAAAGCCCTTCAGGTTCAACAAGACATTTGTTAGTAATTAAGGCCGTTGTTTGAGAGTCCTGCCCCCACGGATATCCTAACATTAATTGCATCGTGTCTGGCACGCAATTATTGTTAGGCGGCTCTTTTCCCTCTTTCTCCCTTTATTCAAAAGTCTAGGTTCTTTTGTTTTTGTGATACCTAAACCTAAGTTAGGAGGGGTAATTAAGGAATTTTAAGACTTTTATTAATTATTAAAGGTTATGAATTACGTAATTATTAGTATTTATCTTTAAGTTATTTGACCTAATAAGAAATTCAATTGATATTAGGTTTTAGCAATTAAGTTATCTTTTCATTTTGAGATAAATATTATAGTTGTCTTTTCTTTTAAGATAAATTTTATCGTTATCTATATAAGAAATGGATTTGTGAGAAGAACAATTAGAGAAAATTTAATTGAAGAGAATCAACGAGGTAAGTCAATTTTTCGATTTTCTTTTGGTTTAAATTTGGTTTATTAGAGATAACCTAATTGATTTATGATAATTAGGTTGGAATTCAGATATCCAATAGGTGGGATATCATACTTTGATTGGAGATCGACCGTAGAGTTGAGTAAATAAAATATTTCGATTTTCTATTTTCTTGATAAATTCTTGTTTTTGTTTTTCTCTGAACGAATTGATTTGTTTTTGATATACTTGTTTCTTTCAATTGTAAGAGGTGAGTAAATGTGATATTTTAATTTTCTTCACATTTTTTTTTTCTTAATCATAAAATTATTTGAATGCTTGTTTATTTTGTTTCATTGAATTGAGTTTTCGATTCTTGATAATAATCTTTGAATTCTTGTTTTTTTCGTTTCATTGAATTGAGTTTCAATTTTGAATTTCGCTTTTGGATAAAATTCTTTGAATTCTTATTTCTTTAGTTTATCAAATTAAGCTTTCAATTCTTGATTTTCATCTCCTGATAATAATCTTTGAATACTTGTTTCTTTTGTTTCATCGAATTTAGGTTTCAATTCTTGATTTTCGATTCTTAATAAAATATTTGAATTCTTGTTTCTTTCGTTTCATCAAATTAAGATTTCAATTCTTGATTTTCGATTCTTCATAAACTCTTTAAATTCTTGTTTTTTTTTTTTTCGTTTTATCGAATTAAGTTTCAAATTCTTGATTTTCGTTTATTGATAAGAATCTTTAAATTCTTGTGCCTTTCTCTTCATCAAATTAAGATTTCAAATTCTTGATTTTCATCTCTTGATAAAGAATCTTTGAATTCTTGTTCCTTTTGTTTTATCATATTGATTTTTCGATTCTTGATTTTCATTTCTTGATGAAAATTATTTACTTTTGGTTTCTTTTGTTTCTTTCTGAAGGAAATAATTCGTTTCTTTTTATCCTCGGAAGAAACTTCTTTTTGTCTATATTATAGTTAATTAAAGATTTTCCTTTTTATTATTTTCTTTGAAGATTTACATCATGAATTTTTAAAAGAATTTTTAGCATACTACAAATTTTTACAAAAAGAATTCTATTTTCTTTATTCTTGAAGAAAATTTATTTTGTTAAAATTATATAAGCCTTCCCAAAAAATATATAAGTTTTTGGCTCAAGTCTATTAGGGATTAGTTTGAGGGAATATGTTCCAAATTTTAAGTTCTGAACCCATAAATCATGGTGAAAAAATTCATACTTTTATAAATTATAGCCGTCCTAACGGGAGTACAGTTAGAGCCGAATTCAGTTAAACCAACAAGTGACTATACTTGCTTAAGCCTATGTAAAAGAAAAGATTTGCATTTGATATGTTCTCTGTTAATTAAGAAAGCTTTGTTACGGGGAAGTTTATGTTTGATTAAATGTTTTGAAAATATATTTTTGACTTTACTTTTATTTTTTCGATATTTTAAAAAGCAAGGAAAAGAGATATTCTGTTTATTCATTGGGATTCTAGCTCACTCCCTTCCCTTTATTTCTCCTTTTTTTTTTTTTTTTTTTGCAGATAGTAGTGTTGATGAATAAAAGAATATGTGGAGACCTCAATTCTCGTGAATAGATTAGATGTTATTTTGAGGTCCCTTCCGATGGCATTGGTCTCAAGGAAGGCGAGGTGCGTAACTTCTTTTTGGACAAGGTGGACGTACTTGACCAAATTTTTCGAGTTCACATTAGATTCCCAGATCTTTTGTTTTACAACCACCTGAGAATCACTGAGGACCTTTAGGAATCCAACTTATGCTGCTTTTGCCCAACACAGTTCGACGATGAGTACTTCAAATTCTGACTCATTGTTCGTAACTTCGAAACAAAGTCGAACACTCCTATCGAGGGTTTGAGTGCCCTCAAAGGATTGGAGCAGAATGTCAGCCCTTACACCCTCTGAGTTTACTACTCCGTCAGTGTGTAGCACCCATGTGTCTTTGGGGGTCACTGAATTTAGCACAAAGTTTTCCAAGGGCACCTCCCCAAGTCCTCCTTCTGAGAATGAGGTTTCTACCATGAAGTTAGCTAATGTCTGAACTTTGATGGTTGTCCTTGGGATGAAATTAACTTCGTAACCGCTAAGCTCCACTGACTACTTCAATAGTTTTCTAGACTAATCCATCTTGCGTAAGATCTAGTGGAGTGGGGAGTTTTTATACACATTGATTGTGTGGGACTCAAATAGGCTTGGAGTTTCTGAGCAGCAACAATCAAAGTGTAAACAAACTTTTCTATATTAGGGTACTTGGATTCAAGCTCATTTAGAGCTGTGCTTACATAATACAAGGGCAACTGTCTCCTATCCATTTCCCTAATTAAAATGGCAACCACGACTAGGTCCACGGTCACCAAGTACATGAAAAGGGGCTCCTCAAACTATCCCAAGTCGTCTTGTACTTTTAGGCCCACTTGACTTCCACCATTGCTCCCTTCAATGCATTCAGCTGTTGGACATCTTTAATGCACCTCAGCGGGCTCATGTTCAAAAGTGTGGATATCTTTTTTGGGTTTGCCTCGATTCCCCTCTCGGTTATCGTAAAGCCCAAAAACTTCCCTACTTTACTCCCAAAGCACATTTGATTGGGTTGAGCTTCAACTGAAAATGGTTGAGGGTATCAAAGGTTTCTTCAAGGTCCGCGAGGTGTGATGCACCTACCTTGGTCTTGACCACCATGTTATCGACGTAAGCTTCAACATGCCTCCTGACCTAACTTTGGAAGACCTTTGTCACGCCTTGGAACTGAGGCGCGGCACGGCCGTACCCTCAAGGTTTCCCCCAAGAGCACAAAGTCTCTGTCTAAACTTAAAATACAAATAATGTTCTCAAAATAAAAGAAAACAACAAATCCAAATCCTTTAACATAAGTCCCAAAAGAAATTCCAAAAAGAAATATTTCAATCTCCCAAAGGATCACATCATAGTTAGTGGTACAATCTCGAGCTTATTAAAACTACCAAATCCAAAAGAATAAGTATCCAATCCCAAAAGCAAATAAATGACTAAATAATATCCCGGACTAAAAATGAAAATCAAGTTTCACCTACTCTCTTATTCCTCATCACTAAAATCTACAAAAGGAAAAATATAGAGGGAAAGGAATGAGCTAGAAGCCTAGTGAATAAACAGAATATCCAATTACTTTGTTTTCCAAAACATCAAAAAATCGATAAATGAAAAGGAATACTTTCAAAATATCAATCAACTAATCAGAATAGACTTTCCTTTAACAAACTTAACAAACAAACAAAATATCACAATTTCAATTTCAAATTCTTTTAGGTAGGCTCAAGTAAGTTTAGTCACTCATTGGTTTAACCGAATTCGGCCCTAGTTGTACTCCCGCTAGGATGGCCAAAACTTATATCAAATGTGAAGCTTTTTCACCATACTTTATGGGTTCAGAAATTTATTAAATTTGGAACATGTTCTCCTAACTAATTCCTAAAAGACTTGAGCCAAAAACTTATTTACTTTAGGAAAGACTTTAAATAAATTTAACAAAAATCTCAAGAAACCCAACAAAATAAAAATCAAAATTTTAAAAATTTTTCAAAAAAGTAATTTTTGAAAAAAAAAATAATAATGAAATATTTAATAAAATAATAATAATAAAATCATCATTATTCTTATTATTAGAAGGAAAATAAAATAATAAAATAAAAGAAACAAAAACAACATAATATATATATATATATATACTAGATATACATTTGCCCCCAAAGTTCGAGATTTACATATTATAAATTTTTGTTTTATTTTTTAAAATTTATTATTATTTTTTATTTTAAATGCTTAATTTATTTCATTATTTTTTTATAAATTTTATTTTTATAAAATAATTAATTTATATTAAAATTATTCTAAAACTTTAAAATTTTGTAAAATACTACGAAATTTTATAAAATATCTTAATTTTATATTGTACATGACATGAAATATTAAATACGAGATATTTGTTTATGAAATTTTTATTTTTATATTAATATTGTATTTTTATTTAGGGATTGAATATGATTTTATTCAATTGATTAACGGGGAAGAGAAGGAGAATAAATTAATAGGAAAGGGGAAAAAAAATTAGAGAAAAGGATGAAGAAAGCTAAAAAAAATAATAATAATTTCCAAAACACATTTTTTTTTTCTTCATAAAAATAAACTTAAATATCTTGAATGAAAGAGGAAAAGTGGAGAAAGAATAAATAAATATATATATATATAAGAATAAAAAAAATTATTAATACATTGATAACATATAAATTTATACATTTTGGACCCTCTACCATTCTTAGGACTTTTATGTGTTATTTGGATTATTATACTTTAATAAGATTAATATGAAATTGTTGGGTTTCTTAATTATATTTTTTATTCTATTTTAGGCCCAAGTCCAAATGAAGTTAGGACGGACCTCATATTATAATTTTATTGAAGCCCAATATGCCAGAAATGCGGGCTATGTGAGTTAGAAGAGAAGAGAGGCCCGTGAAGACCAAAAAAAGAGAGGAACCCTAAGAAGATTAGAAGGGAGGCGAATAAAAAGAAGAAAAAAATCAGATTACACCTTGGTTCGAAATTAGATAAGAGAGGAACGATTTAAACAGAGAGATTTTCTCTAAAATTATGGCACCTTAAACATCTTGTAATCGGTCTAAGGGAAAATGCTTCCAGGGCAATTCAGAGTTTCAGAACATCATTGATATCGGGTTGTAATTTGAATTTTTAGATTTGTTTTCGTTAGCATGATATTGAATGTTTAATCGATTGATTGAATTTTCTTGAGATTCAACTTAGTTTTATTGGTGATTGTTAATTGATCATATACAATCATCTCTGTTAATTGTTTTCAAATCTAGATTTTTCATGGATTCATGGATTACCATGATGTTCACGGGTCTTAGATTAAACATGAGTTGATGGTTTAGATGATTGTTTAGGAAACCTATTAATGCTTAATGGAATTCTAACAAGTTGTTAGTAGGTGATCGGATCTGATTTGGAATTCCAAATTAGAATTCAATCAAGGGATTAGAATTGCAATTCGAGAATATTAGAAAGAACGAGGAAGAATTAAACTG
>JAXGGT010042344.1:0-11948 GCA_035583425.1 Marsdenia floribunda
TTTTTTTTTTAATTATATTAAAAATTTTGAGAGGAAATACTTTATTTTTTATTTTACGAAATTTATTAATTAATTTTCCATTAATAATTTAATTGAAAATAAAGAATAAAAACTAAGTGGTGAAAATTCCTCGCAGGGATCCCTGATCCCCAACAGGGCGGGGATGGTATGAAAAAAAAATTTTCCGCAGGGGATGGGGAATACATGTGCGAATCGGGGATGGAGATGGGGGAAGGTGTCCCCGCAAACCCCCGTCCCCGTTACCATCCCTACTCTTTACAGATAAAGTTCGTAAATAATAGGTGAAGTTCTATAGATTTAAATGGGATAATTACACTGTTTGTTTTAATTGTATTTTTAGTTTTACTTGACTCGCCTAAATTTATTTATCACTTACGAATAATATTAAGTCATTCAATGTGTAGTGTAATATTTTATTTTTATTAATAAAATTTTAAATAATTATTATGAAGGAAAAATAATAAAAAATTTATTAAAAAAAGGGGAAAGGGAAAGGAGAAGTAAAAGAGTAGTAATAATAATACAATAGTAGTAGTATTAGCACCTAATAACCAGACAGCTTGACCAATTTATTTATTTAAAAGAGGGTAAACAGTTAAAACTATAATCTTAATTTAATAAAGGTTATGATTACATTGCATGAATTTGTTGGTAACGTGTTCATGTCTGCTTATTTACGTACCTTATATTAAATAAAAAAATTTTGCACTCATTGTTGGGTGGATTATTTTATGACTAATTTAACCTTATGCTTGTTACTTTTTTTTTTTTTTTTTTTCGCCTTTTTATGAGGAAATATCCAAGTGACAAAGACAGAGAGACAGAGTATGAATGGGGGCCCAATATTTTTCCAATTCATTGAATGCATGAGATGAGGATTGAGGATTGAGGAGGAATCCAACCCTTTTTGGGCATTTGTTGGATGGTGTCTTTTCTGCTGCTCCTTTTCATGCAGACTGCAGAGACACACACTCACTATCCAGGAACATCGATTTAAATTAAAACTGCCCCATTCACTTTTTGCCCTTTTCACTAATATGCATGCCTTGTTTCTTGTTTCTCCATCCACATCTTGTCTTCACCTTCTCATCTAGTCTCAATTTTCGATTATTGATACGATTCACCTTTTTTTTTTTTTTTTTTTTTTTTTTTTTTTTTTTTTTTTTTAAATCTCTAATATATATAATACACAAATATATGTTAATTTTTCTTTTCATAAAATTTATTATTTGAATAAGTTAGATTTTATGAAGGACGAAATTAAATGTACATATTCATTATATATTGTAAGGAAAATTGGTTAGTTTAGTCCTTCAACTATTTTTATTAATTAACATAAGTTTACAATCTTTTTTAACATGTCAAGTCCTACATATTTTTACGAGTAACCTGTTAAGTTCTTTCAGTCAAAAATATAAATTTTTCGACCAAAATTCATCACGTGTCGAGCATGTAATGATTTTTAAGGGCTAAATCATCCTCTTGAGTATTATAAAATTATTTTTTTCGTATAAAGATAACGATTTTGTAATTAGTTTAAATTCACATTTTTTATAATACTCAAGATGACGATTTTACCCTTAAAAAATTATCATGTGTTTGGCACGTGATGAATTTTGGTCAAAAAATTCAATTTTTTGGCCGGAAGGACTTAATAGGTTGCTTGTAAAAAGATGTAAGACTTAACATGTAAAAAAAAATTGTGAAATTATGTTAATTAATAAAAATAGTTAGAAGACTAAACCGACCAATTTTTCTATATTTTAAACTTACTAAATGAAAAAGAAAACAAAGATCAATCCCACCAATGTTAGGCAGGGGCTCAATACATATTTAGAAATCGGCCCATTGTGTTAGCCCTATTGGGCTTGTAGAGGCAACAATTACAGAAGCTAGGAAATTCTCCAAAGAATTGACCTCAACCGCGCAATTTCTCCAAGTACAGAAGCTAAAATAAGACCAAATTTGCAAAAATTAGACAACGTCCAATTCTTTAAGCGAATTCCAAGATTGTCGGAAGCCATTTTTTGAGGTTATACAAAACGCTGATTTTGTGCGGTGAATTTAAATCATGTCTAGAGATTTTTGCAGAACCTCCCGAATCACGTCTTGATCCAATACGATGTTCGTTGTCAAATTCCCATATGAAAAAAGGAAAAAAAAAAAATGCTTGTTTTGTAGTTTAGTTTTATCCATTCTATTGCCATAGCTTCCTCCCGCAATTCGGAATTTTTTTTTTTTTTTCATCTTTATTTTATAAGAAGAGATTGATCATCGTTCAGAGCAAAAGCCCTGGGGGAGCTCTTCAAGGCATTAGCATCTCAAACCAAAATGCAGGGCGGGTATTGCTGTAATCTATTTTCTCTCCTTCTCATAGCTTCTTTGTCTCCATTTTCTTCTGCACTTTCTGATGCAGAATCAGAATCCATAGCTCAACGTCAACTTTTAGCTCTTTCGGAAAATGGGGATTGGAGTTCTGATTTTGAATTTTCAGTTCATGCCGATTTTAGTTTTCCCAACCATAGACTCCGTCGTGCCTACATTGCACTCAGGGCCTGGAAGGAAGCCGTATATTCTGACCCATTGAATTTCACAAGCAGCTGGGAAGGTTCTGATGTTTGTAGCTACAACAATGTGTTCTGTGCTCCAGCTCTTGATGATCCTAATACCACTGTTGTAGCAGGTATTGATCTTAATCACGGAGGTATTGCAGGTTACCTTCCTGTTGAATTGGGATTGTTGACAGATGTAGCTCTTCTCCATCTCAATTCCAATCGTTTCTGTGGGATTATTCCTAAAAGTTTGAACAGGCTCGAGTTATTGCATGAGTTTGATATAAGCAACAATCTTTTTGTTGGATCTTTCCCTGAGGTAGTCATCGACGTCCCAAATCTCAAATACCTTGACCTACGGTTTAACAATTTTGAAGGAAAGGTGCCCCCTAAGATCTTCGATAAAGATCTAGATGCCCTGTTCTTGAATGATAATCGGTTTAGCTCCTACATACCTGAAAACCTGGGGACCTCTCCCGTGTCTGTAATGGTGTTGGCTAACAACAAATTCGAGGGCTGCATTCCGCATAGCATTGGGGAGATGGTGCATACCTTGGATGAAATAATCTTCAAAAATAATAATTTCTCCGGTTGTTTGACACCCGAGATTGGGTTGCTTGGGAATGTGAACATGTTTGATGCTTCGTTTAATAAATTCCAAGGCAGTTTGCCTGCGACATTTGGTGGCCTTCAGAAGCTGGAGATTTTGGATCTTTCCAACAATCGGCTAACGGGGTTGGTTTCTGATACAATTTGCACCCTGCCAAGCCTGTCCAATTTTACTTTTGCACACAATTTTTTCAGTGGAAAGGGCAATGGATGCGAGCCGGGTTCCAAGCAAAATGTAGCATTCGATGACTCCAACAACTGTTTGGCAGACAAGGCTAATCAAAAATTACAAGAGCTATGTCTTCCTGTGGTGAGTAAACCAATTGATTGCAGCAATTTCAGGTGTGGAAAATCTCAATCTAATGCTGAAGTCTCTAAAACAAAACCTGAACCAACACCAAAGCCATCTGTGACTCGAGAACCTCCAACATCACAACCTGATTCACCACCAATTGGGAAGTCTCCGCCCACGTCAAGTCCTCCAGTACCATCTCCCAACTCAAAACCTCTAGGGGCACAACCTATTCCTCCACCACTACCAAGCCCTCCCGTATCAACACCCAAGCCATCTCCTAAACCAGAGTATAATCTTCCATCACCCTTGCAAAATCCCCAAGTCCCAACACCAGAGCAATCTCCGAAGGAAGAGCCTAATCCTCCTCCGCTTGAACAATCTCCACCACCACCAAATCCTTTAGCACCAACACCAGTATTGGAGCCAGAGTATAATCCTCCACCAATTGAACAATCTTCGGTTCCATCACCAGCACCAACACTAGAGCCAGAGTACAATCTTCCACTTGTTGAAAATTCTCCACAAGTGTCAAGGCCAGAGCAATCTCCAGAGCAAGAGGCTAATCCTCCATCAATTGAACAATCTGCGGTTCCAACACCGGCGCCAACACTAGAGCCAGAGTACAATCTTCCACCCATTAAAAATTCTCCACAAATGTCAATACCAATGCAATCTCCAGAGCAAGAGGCTAATCCTCCATCAATTGAACAATCTCCGGTTCCAACACCAGCACCAACGCCAAAACCAGAGCCATCTTCAAATTCAGAACCTAATTCTTCACCCACTAAAAATTTACCACCCCAACTAAATGCTCCATCACCAACAAACGAACCATCTCTAGAGCTAGAAACACCAAAATCAAACCCTGATTTTCCACCAATTGAAATATCTCCTCCCTTACAAAATTCACCGATGCCAACGCCAAAACCATCAGTTAAGCCCCCAGTGTCCTCTCTATCTCCATCGGTTGAGTCCCCACCACCACCATCCCAATCTCCTCCCCCTATTCCAGATATTGACCATTCTTCAACTGTACCTATCCACTTCCTACCACCCTCACCTCCAGTAGAATCTTCACGCCACCACGGCGTACAATCTCCAGCACCAACAGACTCTGACACTGTTCTTCCGCCCAACATTGGTGCAAAGTACGCTTCACCCCCACCACCCATCTTCCCGGGATACTAAAAACGGTGGACATTTTTTTAACCACATTTTTGCTACTCCCTCTCTGCTCCCGGTAGATTAGCCCCTTTTAGTCTTTAGGAAAAGAAGTCGACAACGCAAGAAAAATTTGTACTTGAAAACAGTTCACAGCTTTAGGCAAAAGCATCAAAAAGGCATTGGATGCAAATTGTAAAATTTCGTACAAAAATTATCAAAGACATGTTTATTTCTTGTCTCCATTTTTGTGATTTTGTTATTGTCTCTGATTTTACCACTTTCCCTTTTAAGCAACTTATATCAGTTAAGGTTTGTTGTTTAACCTGCAATAAGTTATCCTCAATCCCAACTCTCCATTTACATCTTTTCATATAAGTTTCTTCTTCTCCATCCTTTTTTTTTTTATTTCCTCAACTACTACTCCTCTGGTTCGATATTATCAGAATAGTTCTGCAAGTGAAAATCGCATCATATATAATTTGAGCAATTCTTTTTTTTTTTTTTTTTTTTTTTAACGAAATCAAATGAGTTATTGATTTCTTCCTTCCAGTAAGTTCATTTCATGTTCTTTATCATCGATTGTGCATATAAGGAAAGACAGACCTGGGAGTAGATGCAAATTTCTCAGCTTGTGTTCTCCCATGCCTCTTATCAAAATTAATAAGTACAGTAGAAAATTTTTTATTTTAGTCTTATAATTATTTTTGTTTTTTTATCCTAAATCTTAAAAATTAAAAATTTAATCTTGTAATTATTTTCTTTTTTTCAAACTTGGTCATAATTTTTAAAAAATTAAGAACTTAGTACTATAAATATTTTCATTTTCGTAATTTAGATCTTTCAGATAAATTTTTAAGATTTTATGGTGGTTTAAGTCACATAAGAAACACATATACTTAATTTTATGAGAATATTTTCATTTTGGAAGTATGAGTTAAAATATAAAAAATACCCTCATAAAATTAAGCATGTGCTCCTCATGTGACTTAAACCACCAAAAAATCTCATAAATTTGTCCGGGAGGTCCAAGTTACAAAAATAAAAATATTTACAGCATCAAGTTCTCAATTTAAAAAAAATTTATGACCAAATTTGAAAAAAAAAATATAGTTATTGGTCCAAATTTTTAATATTTTAATATTTAGGACCAAATTGGAAAAATTCCATTACAGTATAATTATTATATTTTGCGTTTTTTTTTTAGATGCTGATTTTTGCGTCTTAACTAGCATTTTTTTTTTTTTTTTTTTTTTTTTTTTTTTTTTTTTTTTTTTTAAATTTTTAACCAGGATTTTTAAATTTTAAGCTATTTTTGGATTAGAATTATTTTTTAAAATTTCACTCAAATTCAAAAAAAAAAAAAAAATGAGTTGTACTTGTGTGGATACCACCTGACATGCTACTATTCATGTCTGTCCATGTGGCAAAAAAATAAATAAAAAATAAATAAAATATTCAATATATACATATAAATATATATAACTCAAATAAACTATCATCATTACATTAACAAAATATATTATTTTTGTCCCCTCACTTACTAGACAATTTTTTAACTTGTCTACATTTATTCCTCGTTTTTCGTAATCCACTCAACTCTTTTGAAAAAATGAGCTTTCTAAAAAAAAAAATGTTCTAATTCAAAAACACATTTAATTTTTTAAATCAAAGAATTAGTTATAATTTTTTTAAAAAAATACTATTATACAAATAGATAATACACTTATTAGGACATACAATGATTTAGATTAGACTCAAATTCATAATTTCTTTAATTATGAATGAAATTCTTATTAATTGAATTATATTTTGATCATATTAATTAAAAAAATCTTGTAATTAAATAAATAATAATAATAATAAAATCACTAATTAATTAATTAATATTAATTATAAAATAATTATATTTATAATTGAATAAATATATTTTTCTCAATTTTTTTTTTTTTTTTGAAAAAATAACTGTCTAACAACCTTAGGTTGTGTTTGGACTAGTTTTTATTTTGAGAAAAGTGAATTTTCGAAGTTAGAGTGAATTTTATTTTAAGAAACTAAATAAATTTTATGGGTGTAATGATGATATAATTATTTAAATGTTAGTTTTAAAATGATTTGATAATTTTAGTAGTTATTACACCTTATAATTTGATAAAAAGTAAATTAACGTAGGTGTTATCTAAATCAAAAATACCAAATTTATTTTTAAAAGAAGTAAAAAATTCAAAATAAAAAGTTAGTACAAACAGGCCTTCATTATTCAATAGAAGGGTACATTAATTTTTCTGTTAGAAGGTGTGATATCTTATCTAAACGAAGAGAGGGGAGTAATATTTTGGTAAAGGCGTTCTTATCATAGAACATCATCTCCTGTGGACCACAATTATTACAAGAATTTGACAGAGTTTTCCGTTAACTTTTATTTATTAAATCTGTTCAGGAACTGAGGTCGCACTATAAAACTAAATGCTCGTCTCCAGAAGAATTTTTTGTCATGGTGTCTTTGTCCCATCTGAATTCAACCTCCTTAAAGCTCTGGAAACGCATATTCTTCTCCTGCTTTCGAGTTCAGAACACGACAACTTCTTCTGTATCAATTCCCAGGTATGTCTTTTTCTTTGTTCTTTTTTGTTTTTGTTTTTTTTTTTTTTGGCACGGAAAACTCCAAATCTTGACTTGTTTTTTTAATGTAAACATTCGGTCCTAACTTCATCATCACCTCTTTATATACTAATACTCGACAGCAGTTCTGGGGAAAAAAAAATAAAAAACATAGAAATTCAAAAGCTATCAGTGATTACATTTTTGTTTGTTTGTTTTTGAGAGAAGAAGAAAGAATGGCGTTGTTGGAAGGGATTTTTGATATTCAGACACTTCCTTTGGGCACTGCCATTGCTGTGGGTGGTCCTGCTGTTGCACTTGGGGGTCTTTCGCTGTGGTTATTCAAAGCGTACGTGAATGATCACCAGAGGAGGAGATCTTCCAACCTTCCACCTGTACCAGGTACTTTATCGATGGTCACTTTCTATTTATATGCTGTTCTTGAAATAAATTTGCTTCCTTTTCCTGAAATTACTAGTTTGTCTGGAAACAAATGTAAATGGAAAAAAAATAAATTGGAGAGAAACGGATCTTTTCTTTTCTACTCTAAACTGCCAAAGGGACCATAGGTTTTGAATTGGTGTTTTTGGGTGCAGAGGTACCAGGAGTACCTGTGATTGGGAATCTACTTCAGCTGAAAGAGAAGAAGCCCCATAAAACTTTTGCCAAGTGGGCTGAGACTTATGGACCCATATATTCCATCAAAACTGGTGCCAACAAAATGGTTGTGCTCAACTCCAATGAAATTGCTAAGGAGGTATATCTGTTTCTTCAATTCTTTCTCAACCAATGAACGATTGTAGAATCAACAATGAGAGTTGTAGCTAGGGGATCCCCCAATGATACAGGATGTGCAGAAACATATTTCAATTCATTGAATTCATCATTTAGTTAAATCTTATGAAATCTGTTGTTTTATGTACCGAAACTGTATCACTATGAATGGTAAATTATGATCTAATGTAGCTTCTCTTAGTTAGGATAAAAAGAAAAGAAGCCTGTGCCGGCAGGTAGTCTTTTACCATTTCTTCTACTGTTGCTGCTAAAAGTTTCCTGAATCATGGAAAATCATGTAGCTTGATGAAATGTATACTCATTTCATTCTTTGGCCTTGCTTCTTTTACATTTTTAAATGGCATCCTGAAATTTATGCATCCGTCTTGGGCATGTAGTAGATGTTCTGGCAGTTGTGTAACATTGGACGGCTCTAGGATTCACAGAACTTAAATTTGTTGTTGGCTTGTTTTCAGGCTATGGTAACTAGATATGCATTCATTTCATCAAGAAAGTTGTCAAATGCTTTAAAGATCCTCACTGCTGATAAAAGCATTGTTGCAATGAGTGATTATGATGAGTTCTACAAGGCAGCTAAACGACATATACTCACAAGTGCTTTAGGATCAAATGCTCAGGTTTTAGCTCCAATTTTTGTTGTCCTGTTCATAAATCATCTTTTTTATATATGATCCTTATTTCTATTTTGATATCAGAAACGACACCGCCTCCACAGAGATGCATTGTTAGAGAATACTATTAGGCAATTGCATGCTTCTCTGAGTACGCATGCCCTTGAAGCAGTAAATCTTAGGAAACCTTTTCAGTCTGAGCTATTTGGATTAGGCCTGAAACAAGTAAGTTACATTTAGTGGTAATAAAGATTCAGATTTTACCAATCTTCATATTCAGAAGGTCTACTCGTGATATTTTTCAAAGATCTTAAGACATGCTATTTGTGTTTGCAGGCTCTAGGACAGGATGTGGAGTCGATCTATGTAGAGGAATTCGGGGAGAATTTTCCAAGAGAGGAGATATTTAAGGTTTTGGTGACTGACCTAATGGAAGGTGCAATTGAGGTGGACTGGAGAGACTTCTTTCCATATCTTAAATGGATCCCCAATAGACAGTTTGAAAAGAGAATCGAGAGGACACATATACGTAGAGAAGCTGTCATGAAGGCTCTTATTAAGGAACAAAAGAAGCGTTTTGATTCAGGACAGGTAACCAACCTGGCATTGTCCAATCATTAACGTAGAATACAAGGATAATTTGATATCCAAACTCTTGACCAACCAAACCATGATGATGTCCTTGCAGGAGCTGAACTGTTATCTTGATCACTTATTATCTGAAGCAAAATCATTTACAGAGAAACAGATACTTATGCTTGTTTGGGAGTCAATAATTGAGACATCAGACACTACCTTGGTAACTACAGAATGGGCTATGTATGAACTTGCGAAAGATCTGGAAAGACAGGTGATCGGTTGTCCTCCTTTCCTACATTTTCTTTATCACTACAATGTCATTTTTTTTTTTTTCCTTCCTTTGAAATTGCTCATTTCCAACTGATGGAACAGGACCGTCTGTATAGCGAGATTGTTGACGTATGTGGGACAGGGAAGGTTACCGAGGAGAACATCTGTAAGCTTCCATATCTGTCAGCTATATTTCATGAAACTTTGAGAAGGCATAGTCCAGTACCTGTAGTTCCTCTCAGATATGCGCACGAAGATACACAATTGGGAGGATACTTTGTTCCTGCAGGAAGTGAGGTTATTACCTTCCCCAATTCTCTTCTTACAACATATATTTGCACACGGTTCTTTGACACACTTCCTTCTCTTTAGAAAAAGAAAATAAAAATATTTGAACTGTGGATTAATTTTTGTGTTAGATTGCGATAAACATATATGGGTGTAACATGGACAAGAAGGTGTGGGATAGCCCTGAAGTGTGGAAACCAGAGAGATTTCTTGAAGGGAAGTATGATCAAGCGGATCTGTACAAGACCATGGCTTTTGGTGGTGGAAAGAGGGTTTGTGCGGGTTCCCTTCAGGCCATGACAATTTCTTGCATGACCATTGCAAGGTTGGTGCAGGAGTTTGAATGGAAACTATCAGATGGCGAGAAAGACAACGTCGACACTCTGGGGCTTACAAATCAAAAGCTTCATCCCTTGTTGGCAATAATTAAGCCAAGGAATTGAAGGAATATCTCAAAAATTGTCTTTCTTTGTTGGTCATTAGTGGGGGCGATTTGCAGGTGGTGGGTTGGGATACATCTCCTTTCTCTGCTCTTGTGGAATCATTTCAATGGCGCACCATACTGACAGACATTAATATTGTTATCATCTTATATTATAAGACAAAGGCGAACAAACTATAAAAGGATGTGATTATGTTGCAAGCTAGAATGCAGTAACCTTTTTTCTGTTATAATCGCATGTATGCTATTTTCGACCATTTCAACTCCAGGAATGGAAAAGAAATACAAATTAGATAATAAGCATGTGTTTTTTTTTTTTTCTTTCTCTCAGTAGCTATTGGATATGAATAATAAATTTTTTCTTTCCTATTTATGATTTTAAAAAATTTTGATAATATAATCATAAAAAAATAATATAAAAATAAAATAAACTTTATTTACAAGAACTTTCAACTTTGTTTTCATCCTTAAATAATATTTTGACAGGTAAATAATTTATAATATTTTTTAAAACAAATATTTCACCCAAAAAAAAAGGCAAAAAGAAAAGGTGAACTGTAATCATCAACTTATTCCGTTTGTTTGGGAAAGCTAGTCATGTTTTGTGGTGAGAGATTGTTCAACCTTAAACATTCAATTTAAACAATTAATAAATATATAAGGCAGTTTTTGAATTAGAGTTTTTTTTTTTTTTTTTTTTTTTAGTTTTTTACTCAAACTTTTAAAAAAATTGTGGTGTACTTGTTTGGACATCATCTGACACAACACTATTCATGTTTATCCACTTGGCAAAAAAAATTTAAAAAAAATAGAGAGAAGAGAGAGAAAATGAGAATATCACACCATTCTTTATATTAATATTTATCATCACATAAATAAAATATAATATTTTTTTGCTCCACTTACTAAACAATTTTTTTACTTGTCTCCAACTTATTTCTTATTTTCCGCAATACACTCAACTCAACTTGAAAAAAACTAAGGGTGTGTTTGGACTAACTTTTATTTTGAGTTTTCTACTTGTTTTGAAAATAAATTGATGATTTTTGTTTAAACAACACTTACATTAATTTATTTTTTGTCAAATCATATGGTGTGGGGCCTATTAAAATTGTCAAATCATTCTAAAACTAGCATTCATCACATCATTCTAAAAACTAACATTCCAATAATTATATTATCATTACACCTATAAAATTTACCTCGTTTTTCAAAATAAAATTTACTAACTTCAAAAATTTATTTTTTCTCAAAATAAAAGCTAATCCAAAAACAGCCTAACAAATTCAAAAAAAAAAAAAAAAAAAAAAAAAAAACTCTTACTTATTAGGATTTTTTTTTTAAAAAAAAACAAAGATTTTTTCACTTCTATCGTATGTCGAACTAATCACTTCTTGAAAAAAGTAAAGTTGTTATCAGTTACGCTACGTCGTCTTCACAATTAATTATTAGGAGTAAAAGTTCAAATCGTTCATTAATTTATTAATAAGACAAAATATCTTGGTGACATTTGAATTTTTTTAAATTGTCGTTTTTGCATTTGAATTTTTATTTTATCTAAATATCACTTTTAAAAAAAAAAAAAAAATTAGCACTTTCATTACTTTTGACTATTAATTTTAAAAATCTACTGTTATATTAACTTTTGACAAGAGTTTTTTTTTTTTTTTTTTTTTTGGTAAAAAATGAATTAAAAATTTTATTAAAATAAAAAAAAAAAAAAA
>JAXGGT010042355.1:0-11946 GCA_035583425.1 Marsdenia floribunda
TCAAATCTGAAAATCAAATTAAAAACCCGATATCAATGATGTTCTGGAACTCTGAATTGCCCTGGAAGCATCTTCCCTTAAACCAATTAAAGGGTGTTTAAGCTGCCATTACAAAATCTTGTAATGCCTCTTTGATTTCTCGAAAATCTCTCTTTAAATCACGATGAACAGTACCCGATGAACAGTAATCGCGGCGTGAACAGTAACCAATGAACAGTAACTCTGGCGTGAACAGTGCCGCCTCTCTTCTCTGATTTTCGAATTCACACCCTAACAACGGGCATAGCCTGCGTCGACCTTTTCAAATATGATCTCTCCTCCTTTTATTAGGGTTTTCCCCTCTTTTTCTTGGACTTTATGGGACCCTTCAATCTAGGCCACCTCTCTTGCATATTGGGCTTCATAAAACTATAACATGAGGTCTGCGAGGTCATTTGGATTTGGGCCTAAAATAGAATAAAAATATAATTAAAACCCAATAATTTAATATTAATCTTATTAAAGTATAATAATCCAAATAACAAATAAAAGTCCTAAGAATGGTAGAGAGACATATTAAATACTAAGTATTAAGGGTCCAAACTGTATAAATCTATATGTTGTCACTGCAGTCTAGCAGCAAGTGTGCTTCAGTTTTAGTTGCATAATTGCAGTGTGGACATTCATCTGTGTTCCTGATTTTCCTTCGTTTCATGTTATTCCCAGTAGCCAACGACTGATGGCAGAGTTGCCATGTAAAAATATGTACCTTCGGTGCAACATTGCACTTCCAAATCATAGGCCAGAGTTTGTTATTTAGTGTAGAAGTACTTGTTCGTTGGAGTCGATCTCTATCCTGGATTGCAAGCCGGTAGGCTGAAGACACTATGAATTTTCCTGAAGCTAAATAATGCCATATGATACGGTCCTTACCCCCATTGGGGTTTAGTGGTACTTTGAGAATAAGCTCCTTATCTCGTTGGAAGAAAAGTACATTGAGGAGGGGCTCTTTCCATATGCCATGATGCTGCAAATCACCCACAAATAGATGGTCATGAAGGAAACAAGGGTTGGTAATTGGTTTGAAAGATGTGGCTTCACGCAGCCATGGATCATCAAAGGCCCTCACAGTAGTACCCTCTCCAATTCTCCATCTAAGCACTTTCATCAACAAGGTCCTGCCAAACAAGAATAATCTCCAAAGGTATGATAGGTGTTGTCCTAGTGTGGCAGTCATAAAATCCCTATATGCAAAGTACCTGTGTTTGAGAACCTTGGCAGCTAGGGAGTTGGGATTTTGGATGATGTGCCACCCCTGCTTTGCCAATAACACCTGATTGAATAGATCGAATTGCCTAAATCCCAGTCCTCCATCTCACTTAGACTTGCAAAGCTTAGTCCAGGACAGCCATGAAAAACTACGATCTTCACCGTGTGAGCCCCACCATAAATTTTTGATCATAGAACTCATTTCTTTGCACAAACCCATGGTCAAGCGATATACCGACATAGCTTAAGTTGGTATAGCCATAGCTTGTAGAACGGCTTTTATGAGTATTCTTTTCCCACCTCGAGATAAGAGTTTCTCCTTCCAACCATGGATCTTCTTCCATAATCTTTCTTTGAGGTAAGCAAATATATCCCGTTTAGATCTATCCATTAAGTATAGTAAGCCAAGATACTTTCCATCACCTTTGCCTAGTTGCATCCCCAAGCTTTGTGTCAAGGAAATCCGTCTTGTGTGGAATTAATTTTATTAGTTAAAATCAATCAAATTCTTATATGATTTTAACTAATAGCATTGTCTAAAACTTAATGAAAATTTGACTTTCAAATCAAACCTTAGAACCAGTAACGATAATAATAATAACTCTTAAAAAAATAAATTAATGTATGAATTAAAATAAACAATAAAATTAAATTAAAAAATATTCGAATATTAATATCATAATTTTTAGATTTTTTTTTTTTTTTTTTTTGCAGTCCCAGGAGATTTGATTACTTTCAAAATTGATGTTTCCCAGATGAGTCATTCTATGGTAATATCATATCAGTTTATTTAATTCAAAAAATTAATATTTTTAACTTTCTTAAATCAATACATATAATTTATTAAAAAATAAAAATTATAATTAAATTATAAAAATTATAAAAAAATATTAAAATATTAAAACCATTTAATAGTTTTTATTTTTATTTAATAAAATTATAAAAATATTCATTTAACCAAAAGTTAAATAATGTTAATTTTTAGCTTTAATTAAATTGTCATGTTTCAAAAAATATCTTAAAAAATACGAATTTAATAAAGAGTTATAATTGGTAAACAAAATGAACAATTTTACAATCAAATATTTACTATTTAACCTACTACTACTCCTTTGTCAAATATTTAGTAATAATCAATTGTAAAGTTCATAAATATGTATACATATAATATTCTAGTTATTGATTTATTTGTAAGTTATATATTTCTCAAAAGTTTAAATTTTAATTTACTTTTTTAAACTAAATTGTACAAAATTCATTATTTATATCATTATTATTTAAGCTATGAAAATTCTCCATCAAATGAACCTAATTAAATACATTTGGGAAGTAATTCCTTCGCACTAAGAAATATTTATATATACATATCTAAAACAATTTCATAGAAGAAGATTTGTGAAATTCTTATAAGGAAAGGGGATTCATAGTTTAGTGGGTGTAATTAGTGAAAATTTTTACTTAGTGTATCCTTGATAAGAAAAACAAAAGTTGTAATTTTTTATAAAAAATATGATTGAAAATTATATAAATAAATTTTAATTATATTTATTATAATTTTTTTATTTAAAAGTAATGGTCCATAAAACCTTTAAATTTAAATATTAAAGGTTAAAAAGTTATTTAGTCGATGACTATGAGGGTGCATTGAGCTTCTGTAGTCGTCGTGAACTCAGATCATGAGAAGGTGATGCCCCTTCTGCTAGTGGTGAGCTCAAGCGCCATGTAAGTTGGGCGGAGTGAGTGAATTTGTTGTTTGAGTCAGGAGATGGAAGACACTTCTGTGGTGATGATCTCAATCACCATTTCTCCGGCCTCTCTCCCAGTCCACTCTACCTTGTCGCTATGGGATGTTTGTCTGCCCTATACTCTAAGAGGTAACCATCACGGAGAAGTCATCTAATGGCCTTTTGCAACTGCACGCAGTTCTCTATAGGGTGGCCATGATCTCGGTGGAAGGCACAAAACTTTGTGTGATCTCTAGTTTTGGCCGAGTCTAATGGAGTCGGGTCTTTAACTCCATGTTGCTCCTTGAGGAGTGAGATGAGGCTCTTTTTGGAAACATTTAGGGAGTATATGTTTCTCTATTCTCTTTGTCCTTAGCTTTCTTGTCCTTCTTCCTCCCTTTTCATGGGGATAACTTTTGATCCCTGATATCGGGCTCACGGTCCTTTCCCTTCTTGGAGGTTCTGACTCCAAAAGGAGAGGCATTCTGTGCTAGGGTGACTTTTCTGGCTATGTTGAACATTTCCCCTAAAGTCCAGGGCTTCCTCAACTGTAGCTCGGAGTAGATGGCCGTCGACCTAAAGCCGCCCTTGAAGTAAGTGAGGACGGTGTCTTCGATAAGGCCCTCTATTTCATCATGGACCCACTTGAATCCATCTAGTTAGGATAGAAGGCATTCGCCCTCCCTCTTTGATGTTGCCGAGGTCTCCTTGAGTTTTTGGGATAACCTCTGTGGTACTAAACTTGTTTAAGAAAGACTTCCGCCTAGAAGTCAATGGAGTTGGCCTTGAGTGAGGTATACCATGAGAGTGCCCTTTCCGCCAATGTGCATGGAAATGCTCTGCACAATATAGCCTCGTCATTGCTAATCAGACCTATGGTGGACTTGTACTGGTAAACGTGCTATTACTACCTCGCGTGACGGAGCAGAGGGTGAACTGAGGAAGTTTAAGTGAGGGATTTTTGGGTGTAGTAGGAGTAGAGGCATTTAGAGAGCATGGCGATGGCCTTCGCGGTAGTATATCTCAGTTTTGTCTCAATGTAAGTGTGTGTCGTGTTGTGTGACACTTCTGGGGCCTTTGTAAGAGGGGTAATCGCCGTTGTTGGCTTGGGGGTGGAAGTATTTGGCCGATGGTAGCCATACCCCTACTTAATGTCGCCCATTCTGCCCAGGACTTGTTTTGCCTCTTGAGGCATTTGAACTCATCTAGCAAGGGATTACCTGAAGCCCCCATCTGCTCAGCAGTGGCATGGATTGTTTTTCGGTTGAGTCTTTCCTTAGATCTTTCAACGAATTCGCCAACCGTTCCATGACAGGACGTCGTTGCGTCTGGGAGGCTATCGGTTAGGTCGGCTCAGACCTTGGTCGAGAAGGCGATATTTGCTGCTAGGGAGCTTTTTTCGCTGGAGTTTGGTGGACAAGTTTCTTTTGCCTAGGCCCTCAAGAGGTCTGGGAATGTCCCTTTGATGCCATCTTTTTAGAGGATGCCGAGGAGAGTGACAAGAAAAGATATAATGAAAAAAATGTGAAAACTTTTCCGGTAACGAAACCAACTGATCGAGGATTGTTCTCACTGCGTGTTGAATAGGATTGAAAACTGAGATGGGATGTCAAAGTCACCTGAAAAAGAAGTCAATAACCAGAAGAGGTGTCTCCGGTGATGATCCTCCAATGATTAAGCCAGTAATGATTCTCTTGATACTGGAGTATTAGAATATTCAGGCACAAAAAAATGAAAAACTTAAAATCTTACTCAATAGGTGTTATCGTTATTTATGGTGGTTCATAGCTAACCAAAGGCTGACATGTGTCTTACAAGTATAGTCATGTGTCGCACAACCTGCAAAGAAAATGTATTTCCCTACTCCAGGTGTCAGGGGCATTAAATGCCAAGTATAGAGGACAGATAGTGACCTCCGGAGTGGAGTCACCTTCATTCTGCTCTGCCAGCAGTGATGTGTGACTGAGTGGAGTGCTTTTGGTGGGCTCCCAGAGATGCCTTGTCACTCTATTTAGTCAGAGTGGCAAACTTATGGGATTTCTACTCTTTGGGTCTCCTCATATTAGATGTCGAGAGGCATGTAATGAAGACCTAAGTTATTCCATTACTAAAGTATGAGTCAAAAATAATTGTAAGAAAATATCATTTTATAGTATTAATCACGAAATACAACTAACAAATTTTATTTTATTTCCAGAAGAAATGAATGTTTATAGTCATGACCCAAAAAAGGTCGTGGTCATAGATGGAAAAAACAAAAGAATCGGGTGAATTGTAGCAAGGACCCTAATTAGGGTGAAGAGGGAGAAAGAGAGTAAGGAAGGAGGAGGCCAAGAAATTAGTTATGATTGTTTTTTTGTTTGGGATGAAGGGGGATAGATTACCAAAAATACCCTTCAAAACATTGGTTCTGGTCAAATGACTAGATTTTCTAAACAATGAGTAAAATTTGGTTGGAATGACCAAGTTCAAAATTCGAAAATAGTTACAAACATCATTTTCTTAAAACAAAATTCGAAAAACATAAATAGTTATAGAAAGTAAGATGTTTTACTCTCTCTCTCTATATATATATATATATATTCTTTTTTTGAGGAAAAACACGAGTTAAATTTCATTGCACAAAAGCTAAGCACGATGAAGTGAGGCAAATGCAGAAGGATGAGATGAGTCTCTCCATACAACTAACATTCTAAATCAAGACCAATTTGTGCTAAAGTATGAGCAACATAATTGAGGATCTAGATTTGAAACTAATGGAACATGAATTGGAGGAAAAAAGGAGTGAGTGAAGCATCTCGACAAGATGTCCAACGGGAGATAAATTGCCTTCAGCGTTCAACAATTGGGACACTAATGAAAGGCAGTCCGATTCAATAATCAGCTCATTGTGGAAGTGTTGGCGAACCAATTCGGAGCTGTGCTATAAGCCTAGGAGTTCAACATGAAATGCTGAGAGAGAACCTTGAAGAGGACCAGCTCAGGAAAAGCACACAGTCCCCAAATGATCACGCAGGATAAAGCCATACCCATCACCTTTTGCTCCAAAAGATGCGTCTATATTAAGTTTGAGGAGCCCTACATCCTGTGGCAGCTAACAAGAAGGGTGAGAGGGCCTGTTGCTACCAAGTGATGGCACAGAGTGATGAGATTGATAGAGTTACATGAAGTTCTTGAAAGACTCCACAACCATGGTTAGCGAGGTCACCTTACTATTGAAGCACAAGTCATTCCGTGCTATCCAAATTTTCCACAAGCACATAATGAGCCGCTCAAGAAACTTGATATCTCCTTCGTGCGATTCCAAGAAGAGCTGAAAAAATTGTATCGAAGACATGGCCATAGTGAACAATTTGCTGCATTTGAAGCCGATTTCTCTCCATACAGCTTTCACATAAGGACAGAAAAAGAAAAGGTGAGCTTCTGATTCAGCCTCTAAGCAACGTGGGAATTGCTGGGATGGAATGATATGGCATTTGTGTAGGTTGAGCCTTGTGGGAAGGGTTGAGTGACACAGCTGCCATGCAAAGATAAGAATCTTCAAAGGAAGATTACATTTCCACAATTGCTTCCAGTCTGACAAAGAGCATTGAGGAGAGCTGCTTGTTGCGAGATGTGCTTGGGATTGTACAACCACCTTATAAGCCGAGGCTACTGAGAATTGTCCAGTTGGAGTGTGGTGCCAAATCCATCTATCCAGGCTGCTCGTGGGGCATAAAGGTACCTGTAAAATTAGATCCACGTCTCGAGGACAGAAGAGGACGTTAAGATCATGCTACCATTTTCCATCCTTGATGAGATCAGCCACCACAACTTGCTTATGGAGAAAACATAGAGGAGTTACAATCTTAAAAGTATTAGGCATAGGAAGCCATGGGTCAAGGAAAACCCTAGCTATTTTTCCATCACCAATTCTTCATCTATGTCCTTTCAAAAGCAGTTCACGTCCATGGAGTAAGGATTACCAACCAAAAGATGTGTTGTGCCCCCTCTTACCATGAGTGAAATCGGTATGAGGGAAGTACTTAGACTTCAATACACGAGCAACCAAGGAATGGGGATGTTAGAGCAAAAGCTAACCTTGCTTAGCAAGGAGAGCTTGGTTGAAGAGAGATGGATTGTGAAATCCTAACCCACCATCCTTTTTAGGTTTACATAAGGTATTCCAAGAAAACCAAGGAGTCCCCGCGGCTCTCTCTAGTAGAATTCCACCAAAAACTCCTAATGATAGAGATCATATCCTTGCAAAGAGAGGAAGGTAAACGCTATACCGACATTGCATACATGGGAATAGCTTGAAGCACTTCTTTGATCAAAACCTCCTTACGGCCTTTAGACAGAAATTTCTCCTTCCACCCATGAGTTTTCTTCCAAAGCCACTCTTTCAAATAGGAGAAGATTTTCACCTTAGATTTACCAAGTAAATAGGGCAGCCCGCGGTAAGAACCGGTCTCATCACACCATCTCATGCCCAATTTATTCAAAACAGTACGTCTACGAGTATGAGACACATTCTTTGAGAAAAACACTGAAGATTTCACCACATTAATCTTCTGACCCGAAATAGATTCATAAAACTGCAAAATGTGAAGAAGCTTGTCCAAAGCAGAAGGTGAGTCTTGAAGAAGAGTGAGCAGTCATCTACAAAGAATAAATAAGACAAAATGAGAGCATTTTGGCCCATATGAATACTCTGCCAAGCTCCGGATAAAACAGCTTGATGAATCAACTGAGAAAAACCCTCCGCACAAAGGATAAAGAGATAGGGAGAAAGAGGATCACCCTATCTTAATCCTCGTGAGGGGTGGAAAGCAACAGAAGATTCACCATTTATTAAAATCTGGAAACTAGCGGAAGAGACATAATGCATGATAAGAGAAATCAACTGTGAAGGAAAATTCATCTTCAGCAAGACCCAGTGTAAATAAGCTCATTCCACTGTCATAAGCCTTACTCACATCAGTTTTTAGAGCAAAGGCACTAGCACGATCAAATTTCCTAAATTACTCAACCAATGGAACACCTCAGTAGCGATAAGGATATTATCAATTATAAGATGCCCAGCAACAAAAACACTTTGAGATTCCCCAATCAAAGAGTCTAGAACAGGTTTAATATGACATACCAAGACCATAGAAATTATTTTATAAAGCACATTATACAAACTAATAGGTCTTAAATCAATCATATGAGAAGGCTCCTTAACCTAGGAATCAAGGTGATAAACTTCTCATTCAACCCAAGCAAAGAGTGACCCTCATTTAGAACACCAAGTGGGAGTTTAGAGATTAGTGGATCTACCAAAGACCAATGTTTTTGGTAAAAGAGGGCATGAACTCCATCCAGCCTCGAGGCCTTTGTAGGATGCATGGTCTTGAGTGCCATCAAAATGCCATGTTCAGTGAAGGCTTACAAGAGCAAGATTTTCCTCCTCCGAGAGCATTCTAAAGCTGAAATGACCCATAAGATGATCAAAATTTGGTGCCCAATGTTCCCTATTAAAAAGATGAGAGAAGTAAGCCATGGCTACTTGTGAGATCTCCTTTTGTTGAGTCACCATCATCCCTGCCTCATTCAGAATTTTGTGGATACCATTACGTCTGGATCTATGGCTAGCATGATGATGAAAATAGGGAGTATTTCGGTCACCATTTTCCAACTAATTAGATCTAGAGCCCTGCTGCCAATAATCATTTTCCTTAGCCAATAAATCCTCAAGTTGTGAATAAGCTCCTGCAATTTGGTCATCTGAGGCTCCCACAGCCTCTAACTTGGAAATATGTAGACGAAGCTTCTTGATTTCCTTCGATGTCACCCCAAACTTCTGCACACTCTAGGATTTCAGCCATAGTTTGAGGGCCTCCAATGCATCCAGCAGCACACATGGGGATGAAGAATCACACCGTGGCCAAGAGGAATGGATAATCTCTGTGCATTCATCATCTTTCAGCCACCAAAGCTCCAAACGGAGAGGCTTTGAAGGAGAGGCATAACCTATCTGTGAAGAGCAGTCTAAACGGAGCCATAATTCATGATGGTCCAAAGAAGAGGTTGGCTGAATGTCAATAGTACAATGAGGCTTCAATTAGTGAATACAAAATTTCCAAACCCTCGGTCAAGTTTGGATCTAGTCGAATCAAGATCTGACCTTTTATTCCACCAAGTAAACCTGCCGTTAGTCATTTTTATCTCCAAAAAATTCAGATCATCAACCAACCTTTGAAAATTCTGCATGAGGTAACTAGGACGAGCATGGATGCTAGTAGTCTCATGGGGAAAAAGGAGCTCATTAAAATCTCCAAAGACACATCAAGGATCCATCCGGTTTGCACCAATAAGATTCAATAATTCCCAAGAATGGTAATGTTGGGATGCTATCCAATGACCATAAAAACTAGTAAAAAACAATCTATCAATATTTCACCAATTTTGAATAAGAACATCGATATGACCATTAGAATAATTGTTCAATTGAACCTTAATGTGGTCATGCCATAATAGCGCAAGTCTGCCTCCCATGCATTGCCTACTAATAGCATAACCATGAGAAAGGGTGAGTGATTCGAGTGGCACCGAGGAAAATGCATGATCTGAGTAGTAGGAAATAACAACCTCCAATCTTCATTTACACCACACTTGATCAAGGCTTTCTAGAATTCGTTGGGTACCACAGCAAATATTTGTCCAAGTAAAAGGGCACCACGAAAACCCCATGTCCTGCAAGAAACAGTTATGAACAAATTTCCAAGCAAGTGTAAGTTGCGATGTGCCTGGAGGAGCACCACCCAATTTGTCATCAAGGGAGAATATTTGATTAAAATCTCCAACAAGGAGCCATGAAAGAGAAACTTGAGAAAAAGATCTGCAAGGTATTACAATAATTGGCATCTTAGAGACCAAGAAGGAGATGCATACACCATAGTCAGCAGCTAATACCTCTGAGTTTCTGACACAATATAATTCATGAATTGATCGTGATGATTTAACACTGAAATATTAATGGACTAATCATCCCAAAAAATCCAAATACCCGCAAAGAACTCTGAAGCTTCCAAGGAAAAGAATTTATTAAGAGAAGTAGAGCATAGAACCGGATGAGTCAAACAGCTCTGCACACTCTATTTAACAAGCATGAAAAGGATAGGTTTGTGCATGCAGATTAAGTCAATTATTGTTAGGGTTGTTGCATGGGTGGTAGCCCCCTCTCAATTCCAATATAAGAGAGCCATAAAGCAGCAAATAATATAAAAGAAAAGAAAATAGAAAGGAATAAAAGGATATAAATAAGATAAAAGAAGTTGTAAAGAAGAAAGGATGAGGGATGTTAGGATTAGGAGAGGAAAGGAGAAAAAACAGAAGTGATGTAGGTGAAGTGAGAGAAGTAATATATCAGGAGAGATTAGTGGGCTGATGGGGGGGTTAGGTTAAGGTTTTTTAGGACTTAGGATTTTTAGGGCTTTCGGAGGTTTAGGGTTTGATGTTGACGTTTGGGGGGCGGGGGGGTGGGGAGAGGTCTCATTGTACTATGAATTAGGAAGGGCAGTTGGGGCGTGGGTTCAGAAGAATGGGAGCAGTATTTATGGAGGATTTTTTGGGAAGAGGGGTTACAAGTGTTGGTGGTTTATGGATAAAGTGATTGAGTTAAAAGCCCTGGTTTCTTGGAGTAACAGAGGAAGATGAATGCCCTATAGATCCAAGTTTAGAGGGAGTAGAAGAAATAGGATATTTGTGAGAAGATTGAGGAAGAGGAATAGATAGGATTCTCCTAAATTATCTAAAGAGTAGGAGTAGACTAAGGAGTCAAATTCAAAATTATAGGAGTAGGAACATGGGGGTTTAGCAGTTCTGGGTTGTGGTGCTAAGTTAAGTTGTTTAGAAGGAGACGAGTTGGAGGTAGGAGTAGTGGAAGTATTGGGTTGTCATAAGGACTCTGATGTTGGAGGGTGGGCAAGGGTCAAAGCTCCAGTTTGTTGGTGACAACGATTAGGCTACATCATCTAGGTGCCAAATTTGCCACTGCCAGGGGAGTTCGAATCTGAATTATTTGAATTTATACTGTTCAATGCAATACAAGAACATTGTTCTTGAGAATAGCCATATTCCCCATAATTATAGCATATTTGATATAGTCACTTGTATTCTACCGGTAGCTTACAACCCATAATAGCCACCCAAGGCACCAAAGGCCGTGAGAGATCCACATCAATACGAACCCGTGCAAACTTACATCGTTCAGCATTCACTGTAGTAAGATCAACCTTTGAGGTACGAGCGATCAAGTTTCCCATCCTCTGTAATACTTCTGCATTAAAAAATTCAATAGAAAGAGTAGGAAATCGTACCCACACCAAGGTAGACGATACACTAGCCATGTGAGGGTCAAAATTAGGTCTCCATTTTGCTACAGTTAAGTAATGTCTAGCGATGATCCATGGCCTTCCAGTAAGGACATGCTCGTAATCCTTCTTCTCATAAAAACGAATAAGGAAAAAACCACCCTCCAAGTCCACCAGTTCAAAGCCCTAGCGGAAACACCAAAAGTCCTTAAGCCGCTACTTAAGGGAGAGAAAAGATATTTTATGACCCAATAACTTTAAGAGTAAAGCCCTCCTTCAGGATTGCCAAAGTGCCTTACACTCAAATGACTCCAAAGTGACATGTGGGATATCATTCGATGAAGCAAAACCATCATCATAGACGAAGAGTAGGTTAGCGTACTCATAGTCCCTCATAACCGGGTCCTCCTCTTCTCCCTCACTAACATACTAAGGGGGTTTGTCCTATGAAAGATCAGGTATTAGGTCAGAACCAAGCAAGGTATCTAGTACTGAAGGAGTATCCTTAGAGGACTTAGTGTAAGAAGTACCAGTGGGAGGAACAACAATAGAGATAGAATGAGTGATGTGTGTGAATAGGTGTGATTAAAAGAAAATAAACTAGTAAAATAAATCACTTAAGAATTGTCACTCAAACA
>JAXGGT010042411.1:0-11939 GCA_035583425.1 Marsdenia floribunda
TTATATCTATATGATTGTCATGTGTTTCAAGATACTTTAATTATTCTTAAATGTTTCAAATTAATATTATGATAATAGTAAAATGTTTTGATAAATTGTTTTGTTATAAAATTATTTTGAGAAACTAAAGTTACAGAAAACGTTTATCAATGAGTTTTTATTCTTGAATTAATGTTCTGAACATTTTATAAATAAGTTATTTGATATTTAAATTAAATTGTTTTGAAGTCAATAATATTTTAATATATAATAAAATATTTTTGAATTACTGTTTTATAAATATATCTTGAACAAAGTTTATTAAGAATATTTTAAATTGGTAGGGATAATTTTAAAGTCAAATTGAATATGAACTATATACAACTAAAAATTGATTTATATTTAATATTTTTTTGTTTTAAAAAAAATGATTGTATGATATTTGGAATCAAAATGTCATGGATTATAGAAAGTAATGTGTTATTAGAACAAAATATTATGAGATATTTTGGTTATTGAATAAAGGTGCAACTGTAATGATTGAATTCAAGTATTATCGATATTAATTGTATGATATTAGTTGGGACTAATTGATGTATATGCTGTGGGGGAAACATGTTCCATCTCAATGAAATGAATCCATTGGCATGGACAAAAAGCCACCAAAATGAAAATGTAATGGCTCTTTCCTAATGGGTATAAAGTTAGGAACTGAATTCAGTGAATGACCCATTAACTTTACACTGAATTATGTCTCAGCGTATCAAAATGAAATGAAATGAATTATTTCTATTGAGTCTCAGTTATAGTTGAATATTTGGTATTAAATTAGTATATTTTACTAAAGTAAACTTATTTTTATTGTTATTAACCATTCATTAACTTTGATTTGATATGAGATGACTTGACTTTAGTTAAGTTTCAAAGTATATGTAATCTAACAATTGTTCCTTTTAGGTATATTGATATAGAATGGAATTTCACAATTTTATTAATCTTGTTAAATGTTTTATACAAATATATAATTTTACTATTGTTTTTATGAAATGACATTTAATTATTTTTAGAAAAAGTTTTGGAAATATTATTTTATTTAAAAGTTTATTTACTTTTAATTGTACCCAGATTCTTCTTACAAAGAAAAAGGAAAGTTTCTGCTTACTGAGTTTTATACTCATCTTTTTTCTCTTCCAACTTTTTACAGATGATATACATAGTTAGTAGAATACATTATTTTTTATTATGTATTTTGTAAGAAATTAAGATTATTGTGATTATTGTTAGTTGGATGTATGAGGCTTTACATTCTCAGAGAATTAGAGAATGTTGCCGTGTTATGTCTTGAATTTTAGGTTTTAGTCTATGGACTAGGCCCAAATTCGGGGCGTGACATTTAGTGGTTTGAGGAAGATGTGATTCAATTGAATAAAATGTGATTCAATTTTTTGATACCAATTTGTTAGGACCGCCAAACACCACCTAACTCCACATTAGTATGATATTCTCTGCTTTGGGCCAAGCCCGAACGGACACTTATATTCAAGGTGATCCCTCCTTGAATTTCTGATGTGGGACTTGGGTTTGCTACCCAACAATCCTCCCCTCAAACCAAAGGACCACACACCTCGTGGCCTCCCTTCCTACGAACTCATTTGATCCGTCTCATCTTGTACCACCACTATCACCCTGCAGGACTCACCGCCTGACCACCACACTGTCAGGAAGACTCTGGACACAAGGCACCACCAAACTTGGATCTCCAATCGCAACGGCATACTTGGGGCCTACCACACAACACAGTCCACCTCTCGAACCACCTGGCTCTGATATAATTTGTTAGGACTGCCAAAACACCACCTTAACTCCACATTAGTATGATATTGTCCGCTTTGGGCTAAGCCTGTACGGATTTATTTTTGGGCATCTCCCAAAAGGCCTCATACTAATGGAATTAAGTGGACACTTATATTCAAGCTAATCTCTCCTTGAATTTCTGATGTGGGACTTGAGTTTGCTACCCAACAGTATCAAGACTGGAGTTGACACTTTCCTTTTAATTTCAACGCCAGTTTGCCAATTTATTATATATATGTAGAAACCTGCATGATCAGAAAATAGTAGTGTGGAGATAAGTTAATATGTTTTATGTGAAATTTGTATTAATAAAATGTTGGGAGGGAGAAGGAAAGAATGGACGGATGCATTGCACTTCTTTTTCTCTCTTTTTTCCTTTAAAATTTTTAATGCTTTCTTTTGTCCTTTTGACATCAACCAAATTATTCCTTTCCTTTAACAAACGAGGGAATTATTTTTTTCCTTCAAAGAGGAGCTTCGTTTTGCACCTGATCATTTACTCCATTAACTCCTTTCATTTCTAATTTCTAATAAAATCTATATGGATGATAGACTGTAATACAATATAAATAGTTAGGAGCACTAACGAAAAATTGGAAGATTATATGACTTTTGTCTGAGATTTTGATAAAAAGAGTTTTATTTATTTTACTATTGTTTTGTCTTTTTCTTTTCTTTTTTTCCATACTATTTTCTTTTTTCTTTTGTCTTTTTTAACTTACTAATTTGTATTTCTTATAGGTCTTTGGACATCATATTCTTGTATATCATTAATTTGCAGGTCAAATTCCAAAAGAAATTGGCAATTTAACTTTTCTAAAATCCTTGTATTTGTCTCGCAATAAAATAACAGGTAGAATTCTCTTTAATGTTGAAAAAATTTCATTACAATTTTTCACAATATATAATTAGTTTTTATTCCTTTTGTAGTTCAAAATTATATGTCCTACTAGAATAAATTTGATCTCTATTGGATAAAAAACATATTTAAATGGTATATCTTTTAAGATATAATAATTAGAAGTTAAAATATTTTGATAAATTCTTATAAAATATATTATTATTCAATGTGACTATTCGAAGGATATAAAACTAGAAAGTATACTTCTCCCACCTAAAAAATCTTGTTAAACTAACATGATACACAAGGAAGCGCTCAAGTATATTGAAATAAAACATAATTAAAAAAATATATTCTTAGGAAAAAAAATGATTTATTAGGAATGTTTTTATTAAAAATTACTTAATTTAGTTTTTTATTTACATAAAAATAAGTTAATTTAATTTTTTTAATAATAGAGTATTAAATATTTTAGTAATTGGGAAGACTAATGATTCAATTTGTTGAAATTGGATGATAGGTAGTCATACAGTATAAACGAAGACCTCTGTCTTATTTTATTTATTAGTTCAAAATAAATTTTACAGTATTTATATATATTTGGAAGTTTTAAATTTTACAATTTGATTTTATATTTAAATATTACAAAGGCTACATATAAGGTTAATTTATGTTTAGATATTTTGTGTGTGTATATATTATAGTCTTATTTATCTCAAAATCATTTAGAAAAAATATAAACTATGGCTTAACATGATACCTAAGGAAGTGCTAACATATATTGAAATAAAACATAAACAACGAATATATTCTTAGAAAAAGAAAATAATTTTTTAAGAATTTTAAATTAAACACCCTTTTATTAAAAACTACTTAATTTAATTTTTATTTACATAAAAATAACTTTTATTTAGCAAATATATATTTATGAAAGTCATATATATTATATTCATGTAATACAAAAGCTATATAAAGTTAAGTTATGTAAACATTGATTTAACATTTTAATATTTCTTGATTAAATTAATAAATTAATGACTTTTTTATTTTCTATCAATTTAAAATTAAAAAAATATTATATTATGATCCATTAATAATAATAATAATAAAATTACAAATAAAATTTGCTTTTCATTTTTATCTCAATTGATGATCGAACATTTCTAAATGATGCCAGTCCACTGTCTAATCAAAATATTTGGATATAGATATATATAAACATATAAAAAAAAATTATTATCCGTAAAATAGTAGCACTATCACCCACTTAATATACACTTGTTTTTACTAATGATTATATTAATTTAAGACATGACATGTTATAGGTTTATGTATGCTCATAGAATATTGAGAAAGTTAATGTAGAGTTTAGTTCCTTTCTGTTTTTTTTTTTTTTTTTTTTGGGTAGAAAATACGTAATTTTATTAATGATAGGAAATAACTCAAAGAAAAAAGTCTAGAGGTTTCTGAGGAATTAACATTACTATTACATTCATAAAGGTAGATGGATGGAACGTTGAGGATCCTTAATTTATTATAAAACAGCAGGGAAAAATAGGATCCTTATTATAAAACATTACTATTACTCTTTTGGACTGCATAATATTTGTATATCTTTTATTGACAGGTCAAATTCCAACAGAAATTGGCAATCTAAGGTCATTATTTTTAATATCCAACAACTTCGCAGGTATAATTTTGGTTATTAAAGGGTTTTCAAACTTTTAATTATTAACATTGCTATTACATTTTTATAGGATATAGATGGAACCTATAGGATCTTTATTATAAAACATTACTATTATTCTTTTTTAAAATTTCATATTTTTTTTGTACATTTTTAATTGGCAGGTCAAATTCCAACATAAATTGGTAATTTAATGGCCCTAGGTGTATTATATTTACTATCCAACAACTTAATAGGTATAATTTTATTATTTATTACAAATTTTTGAAAGGATTTTTAGACTTTAAATTATGTGAAATGGTTTATTCCTTTTACACTTTAAAAAAAAAAATAATAATTAAACTCTCTGTTATAAGTTTGGTTATGCCTACTGCTTGATTAAACAATATGTAGACCCTATTATTTTAGTGCTAATAATTGAGCCAAATTATTTGTGGTGTGTGGAAGGTGAGAATAAAGTCCTAATAACTAATCCTAATAAAATCCTAATAACTAATCAAGTAAACTAATGGATACTAATTGCTAGACATGCATATCCATGTGTATACACCATCTTTAATCTATAATATTATACCTGCAAATGTAATTAAACAGATATATATATATATATGCCAAATTAATCCGTCTCCAACTTTTGCATTCTTTTTATTGTTATTATTATATTATTGTTTATTATTATATTATAATTTATATTTTCGAAGCAAAAATAAACAAAGTTAAATCATGCATAATAAAAAAGAAAAAAGAAAAAATAGGTATTAGAAGAATATATTATATCATAGAAAAAAAGGTCAAGTTAACATTTAGAATATTTTTCAAAGAAAAGAAAATAAAGAGGACAAACTGAAAGGAGGGAAGAAGAAAGGTATAGAATGAATGTTGGGATCCATTTCACATTAATTGCCAGCTGAAGGCCGAAAAGATGAGTAAGGGCCTTATAGGTGTCTAGCTGTACTATTTGCATTTTTTTTTTTTTTTTTTTTTTGATAATATATGAGATTACACAGGGAATAGGGAAGAACAAAATCGAACCCATAATCATTTTCATAAAGCGAAGGTTAAATACGGCTAAACCAAATGACTACTGCTGTACCATTTGCATTTACTTCCTCTCACACACTCTCTCTCTCTCTTTCTCCCTCCCTCACGCCTTTCAAGAATCCAATTTTTCCTGATGATGAAACCACTATTTTGAAGTATACTTACTGATCAACAAAATAAATAAACAAAAGAACTTCAAATCAGCTTCGTAGTAGCTTTCTTTTTCAAAGCAGTGTGATATTTGTGTGAATTCATGTTAAGATCCCAAATACTTTGCTATCATCTTCTTTTCTTTAATAAAAAAATATTTTTATTTATTTATTTTCTTTAATGACCAAACAGTTTTTGAAAATCAGTTCATTAATTTTTTTTCCAGTTCTTGTTATTTTACTATTATTTTATCTTTTTTTATTCCATATTATTTTCTTTTTTCTTTTGCAACTTTGAATTTGTAACACTTATGGAAATCTGTAGGATTAGAAAACAATAGTGTGGAGATGAATTAATATGTTTTATGTGAAATTTGTATTAATAAAATGTTGGGAGGAAGAAGGAGAGAATGGAAGGAAGCATTCCTTTTCTTTTTTTCTTTAAAATTTTTAATGCTTTCTTTTGTCCTTTTGACATCAACCAAATTATTCCTTTCCTTTAATAAACAAGGGAATTATTTTTTTCTCTCAAAGTTGAACTTCGTTTTGCACCATATCATTTACTCCATTAACTCCTTTCATTTCTAATTACTTCAGTCTTTCTTTTTTATAATTGTTATATATACTAATAAAATCTAGATGGATGATAGACTGTAATACAATATAAAGAGTTAGGAGCACTAATGGAAAATTGGAAGATTATATGACTTTTGTCTAAGATTTTCATATAAAAAGTTTTAGTTATTTTACCATTGTTTTGTTTTTTGTTTTTTTTTTTCCATACTATTTTCTTTTATCTTTTTTAACTTATTAATTTGTATTTCTTATAGGTCTTTGGACATCATATTCTTGTATGTCATTAATTTGCAGGTTAAATTCCAAAAGAGATTGGCAATTTAACTTCTCTAAAGTCCTTGTATTTGACCCGAAATAAAATAACAGGTAGAATTCTCCTTAATGTTGAAAAATTTCATTACAATTTTTCACAATATATAATGAGTTTTTATTCCTTTTCTAGTTCAAAATTATATGTCCTACTAGAATTTTATTACTATTAATATTATTTTATCCTATTTGAAGATAACATTGTATTTGTATCTAATTTAGGTTTTCTTGCATTCTTTTTCACCCTTTTTAAGGTTCCCTAAGTTGAAACATTAAATTTAATCTCTATTGGATGAAAAATATCTTTAACTTTGATGGTATATCTTTTAACATATACTAATTAATGGTTAAAATATTATGATAATTCCTCATGAAATATGTTATTATTGAACGTCACTATTCTATAGATATAAAACTAGAAAATATACTTCTCCCATCTAAAAAATCTTGTTAAACTATGGCTTAACATGATACACAAGGAAGTGCTCAAATATATTAAAATAAATCATATATAATGAACATATTCTTAGAGAAAAGAAAATGATTTATTTAGAATATGAAATAAAGCACTCTTTTATTAAAAATTTCTTAATTTAATTTTCTAGTGACATAAAAATAAGTTCTATTTAGTAAATATAAATATATATATATATATATATATATTTGTTTATGAATACAAAGGCTATATAAAGTTATGTTTTGAATTATTTGGGATTTATTTGAATAGTTACTTTTCGTTTAGAAACGTAGCATTTATTTCTAAGTGAAAGTGGAACTAAAAAATTTAAATTTCATTTTTTTCAGGGTAAAAAAAATTGTTTGAAAAATATTTTATTTTGAGAGAAATAGATTATATATGTAATGATAATATAGTTATTTAAATGTTTATATTGATTCGACAATTTAATTTTACTCAATTAAATTAATTAATAAATTTCTTATTTTTTATCAATTTAAAAATTTTTAAAAAAATTATTATATGATGAACCATTAATAATAATAATAAAATTTACAAATAAAATTAGCTTCTTCTATGTCAGTTTATTGGTCCTCTAGTCATAGAATTGAGAAAGTTAATGTCATGTGTGGTTCCTTTCTTGTTTTTTCCTTTTTTTTTTTTTTTTTTTGGTAGAAAATATGTAATTTATTCATGATAGCAAATAACTTAAAGCAAAAAGTCTAGAGGTATCACAGGATTTAACATTACCATTATTATATTAAACAACATGTAAGACCGTATTTTAGTGCTAATAATTCAGCCAAATTATTTGTGATGTGTGAAAATCCTAAATTCTAATTTTTGGTAATGCTTTTAAAAAACATTGCCTGTTCCACCACTATGGGTGGTGGGAGTGGTGGTGACCATGCAACGGGTGGTGGTATATTTAATGATGTGATTTGTTGAAATTGCATGATAGCCAGATTATAAAGCGTTGGAACACTAGTGGAAAGTTGGAAGATTATATGATTTTTGTGTGAAATTTTGATATTCTTGAGTTTTGATTTTTCAACATTTTAAAAGAGATTTTGCAACTAAGCTAAAATAGTTAAGAATAATTAGAAATAATCTAATAGCTTCAATTCTAAATATTAATATAACTTATTCAACCAAAACCATAATCAACTTTTTTTTGCTTTATAAAATTGTACATAATTGTACTCAAAAATTATAAGTGTTGTTATATCAAAATTATTCCCTTGTTGTGTGAATACATCTCTTTGTATTACGTTAATAAGTTTATAAAGTTCTTTGACAATATTATTGTTTATTACATTTTATTTATTAGGTAAAATACCAAAAGAGCTTAGCAACTTGCAGAATTTGAAGTTCATTGGGTTATAAGAAAATAATATGAGTGACTCAACATCACCATTTTACAACCTATCAAATTTGAAAACAATAGGAATTGATTCATATCAACTTTCATAAATTTTTCCTCTTTTAAACTTCCGAACCTAGAAACATTCATCCTTCAATACAAAGGTACCGAAGTACTCATACCAGGTGAAGCTATTTCAAGTGCTACCAAACTCAAGGAATTACAACTTTTTGGTAACAAATTCATAGGTTGTATTCCGGATGAAATATTCAATTTAAGGAGTTTGGAATACTTATCTTTAAGCGGTAACAAATTGCAAGGACAAGTTTTTGGGTTAATTGGTAAAATGGTATCTTTGAGATACTTGGACTTGTCTGAAAATAATTTTTCAGGTTCTATTCCAAAGACAATAAGCGAAATGGTAAATTTTCAACTATTAAAATTATCCTATAACAATTTCTCAGGTTTAATCCCCGATTCAATTATCAAATTATTGAATTGAGACGCTGGAATCTATCACATAACAAACTATATATCTGGTATGTTTTTCGATTTCCTTCCTCTTTAAGTTAGATGTATTAGGTATGCGAAAACTTCTTTGTATTTTAAAATATGACATGAAACTAAATTGTACTGTCTTTATTTATTATATGTATATATAAAAAAATATGATTTTGGAGGGCTTTTTTGTAATAGAGTTTGTCAACTAAATTTTAGTATAAAATAATATAGTTTTTCATCCCATCATGAATGACTTAATATATACGATCATATTGAATTCTTTTTAGTAAATTTATTTAATTCAAAAAAAAAAAAATGAAGAAGGGCTTGCAAAATTTAACGGCTAATGAATCTTCCAACTTTGTGAATTGAATTGACTCTTATATTGTAGAAGAAATCAATGCTATATCGAAGCACAAAGAAGATCAAAGAAAATCCTTCTTCATACAATCCAAAACAACCTGCTACATGAATTTAATATATCTATTTCATTTTATTTTTTTTTAACACGAAATAATGATAAACATACATTTTAAAATTAATGAGTATAAATAACCAGATTTTGGCCAATTTTTGTCGAAAGTACCAATTTGGAAAATTAAATATAAATAAAGAATCAATTTATATAAAATTAAAATTATAGGACCAACTCGATCGGGAAAACGTAAATAGTTAAGAAACTGAATCGAAGAATTTTCCTTTGGTGGATTTTTTTTTTGTTTTTTTTAATTGTGAAACATCTGCAATATATTCTCTATGAAGGTTTTTCTATCATTTGTTTCTTTTGCTCGGCTCCATAATTCATTACTACTCTTTTTATAGAAATTTTGAATATTAAAAATAAATTAAATGTGAAGATGGAAGCTCCGTGTTTCTTTTTTTTCTTTTTTTTTTTTTTTTTTACAGTATGTAGGTAGCTGTAAAACATAATAGAAAACTGTCAAATTTAATCCCTAATGTTCTTAGGTTTTACAATTTTAGTTTTTTTTTTCTACATTTGTCTGTAAATTAATTTTTATTATTTGTTGCATATTTGGGTTTTTTTTTTTTTTTAGACTTACAATAATATATTTTTGTATTGAAATTTTATTCTATTTTAAGAGACATGACTAAATTGAAAATTAATATATATAATAAACACTCAAAAAAATTGGCTATTGTGACATATTTATTAAGGAATTTTAAAACTACAAGTTTTAAAAGTCTTTTATTACTACGTATGTAAAAATATAGTTAAAATAATCATTTATACAATTAAACATGAATTAATATATTAAAAAAAAGCCTTAGAAGGTTTTAATGTTAAAATTCAATTTTATTCATACATAAAATTTTCCTTAAGGCTTTTGAGGTAACCAGTGTTGAAGCGCATATATCTTTATTGAGACATTTATATCAAGTGTATTAAAGTAAGAAATGACATAATATGTACTCTATTGAGTCGTTTAAGAGCGTCTCAATAACTTTTTTTTTTTTTTTGGTAGTGAAAATAAAAGAATTAAATTAAAAAAAAAAAAGAAGAATAAGGTGATAGTTTGATTAGTGTGACTTTCCTCGTTTAGATTTTGAAAATTTAGATATTTTAGTCACTATTTTTTTTTTTTTTTTTTATCATTTGGGCAAATGGGTTCTTAATTTTTTTTGGATAATTGAATCTCAATTTTTATTTTTGATTGGAGAAATGGGTCTTTTTGGCCAAATTTTGAAAATTTTTAACCACTAAAATTAGTGTTTATTAAGATTTGAATTATTTAATGTGATTGTAAATGACAAAAATTACCTTCAAAAGACTTACACATACTTGATACATGAATTTCAATGCTGAAAATTGCGAATATTTGAAAAAAAGGACCCTTTTTATCAAATCAAAAATAAAATGGGATCCAATTATCAAAAACAAAATAAGGATTTGTTTTTGTGCAAATGATAAAATGACAGCAACAAAAATGACTAATTTTTCTTTAGGTTCCTCTATGTGACTTGTCAAATGAGAGACAATCTTGTGTTGTATATTTGTCGTGTGTTGTAATTTTAGAGGCCTCAACCCATAATTTCCTCTAAATTAGTTGATTAAATTATCAAGTTAAAAAAAAAAAAAAAAAACAATATAAGTTAAAAGGTTACGTACTTCACATAAATATTTTGGAGGGTGAATCTTTTAATTTTTCATGAAATAATATATACTAAAATTTTGTGTTCTTAATTTATACAGTTGAAAATGGGTTTAGTAAAGAAAATTACTTTAGAAAAGATTGATTAGGTATATAGGAAATTGATGTAATTAATTTGTTTTCAAATTTCATAGTAACATTGACCAGAAAAGTTAATCCTTCTTTACTAACTTCACTGTTATTATTCATGCACTCGTACTATTATAATCAAGTCTATTTCACCTCTTTTTTGTGAAAAAAAATATTTCACTTCACAATCACATTCTTTTATCTATATTTTTATCCTATATAAAATTTTTTCTTGTAAAATTAAAAATATATTTTACACTACAAGAAAAGTCGAGATCAGCGTGGGATATGGCCCTCGCTAAAAAACCAGTCGCAAATACCGACGGCAACGCACAGCCCACGCTAATTGCGTGGGATTAGCGACGGCCACAGAGCCGTCATACATCTGGTCAATGTTCGCGGTTTAGCGAAGGCACAGCGACGGCTATAGTTCGTAGTTTTAAAAAATATTTATTAAAAACAGTGACGGTACAGCGAGGGGAAAAGAATTATTTTTAAAAATTTATATTTATATCAGCGACGACACAGCGTGGGTATAAAAAAATTATTTTTTTAATTTTATTGAACCCTGCGACGGCGTAGCGAGGGGAGTAAAATTTTTTTAAAAAAATTGATTTGTAACAGCGACGGCACAGCGTGGGCGATAGAAATTATTTTTTAAAATTTATATATTTCTGCGACGGCGTAGCGAGGGGTTTGAAATTCTTTTTTTGAAATTTTATTTTTATCAGCGACGGCTCAGCGAGGGGAGTAAAAATTATATTTTAAATACTATTCAATTAAGCGACGGCATAGCGAGGGATATAAAATAAATTTTGATATTTTTCGTGGGTCTAGCGACGGTATAGCGACGGGATAGCGACGGATATTAATAAAAATTTAAAAAATTTTTATTTTATTTTTTTAAAATCCCCCTGCATTCAATTTTCATAAAAATCCCAC